>VXBT01002247.1:12777-51539 GCA_013400235.1 Oriolus oriolus | reverse complement strand
AGTGAGGCCTCACCAGTGCTGAGGATAAGTGGATGACCCTAGTCCTTCTGGCCACAGTGTGGCCTCCTTGTCTACCTGGGTACACACTGGGTCATATTCAGCTGGCTTTTAACAACACATCAGATCCTTTTCTGCTTGGCAGATTTCCAGCCACTCTCCCCCAAGCCTGTAACATTGATCGGGTTGTTGTGACCCAAGTACAGGACCCAGCCCTCGGCCTTGTTAAACCTCATACAAATGGTCTCATCCCATTGATCCAGCTTGTCCACATTGCTCTGCAAAACCTTCCTATCCTTCAGCCGATCAACACTCCCACCCAAGTAGGTGTCATCTGCAAACTGACTGAGGCTGCCCTTGATAACCTCGCCCAGATCATTGCTAAAAGTACTAAGCTCTGGGGAACAAAGTGGGTGATCTTCTAATTTTGTAGTCAATATCTGTTCAGGTTCCCTTATTCTTCAGTATTCTTCTGGTTCAATCGAATCTCTGAGGGACAACATCAAGAGCAACATCAAGAAGGCAGGAGGGTTGGAGAATTTTAAATATGAGGGAAGGTCAAAGGAATTAGATTTGTTCAGCCTAGAACAGAGAAGTGTAACTGTGGTGGGAGTTATATCCTTCCAGTAATTACATGAAATAGAGAAGATGGATGTGTTCTTTTCACAAAATGAGGAGACAGGACAAGCTTTTTCAGGGAAAATATCTGTGAATATAAGAAAGAAAACCCTCTTCACTGGTGGAAGAGCTAAACAATGGTTGCCCAGAAATGTAATGGTATCTTTCTCATTGGAAACACTTAACTTGATGGGTCCTCAGATAAACTAATCTAAGGCTCTACTTTCAACGGAAGTTGGATCAGATGGTCTCCAGAGGTCCCTTCCAAACCAGACTTTTCTGATTATATGATTCTGGTGTCTTTCCTACTTCTTTTTCAGGCTTTTTCTAATTCTACCATACACCCTTCCTGCTTGTTCTGCAGAATTGTGTTACTTTTCCAAGCTATCTTTCCTGCCTGCAGATTTCATGTCTTGCATGTCTTTTCTTCATCCTATTTATGTAACTGTGCCACGACTCTCAGTTGGCCTCTTTGCAGTTATGTCTCAGCTGTGTTAGAAAATGCTATTTTTGGTGTTAAAGTGCTGTAAAATGCTTGCACACCATCACCAATTGTGCACTTCTCTCTGGGTACAAGATAGCAAATATTAATTGTATTTTGTTTAGTATGTATCCATTTTGTGCATGCCCTGCTTTGGGCACACCACTGAACATGCCTGTAATCATTGTAGGACAAAGGGATTTAAGGGCGATAGAAATAATTCTCCCAGATTTAGGTGCTCTGAAATGCTGCAGCAGATGTTAAGATGGGAAGCAATTAATGGGGGGGGAGGGAGGGAGAATGGGGCTGACAATCCACAAGGTACATGAATTGTAGGGTAAAGGCAAAATCTCTTTGTGCTGAAATAGCACAACTGTTACCTTAATTTTCCCATGAATAATGGGCATCCTTTCTTATTGGGAACTGAATATATATATTTTTTTCCCATATTATTAGGGAAATTGCTAACAACAAAACTTATTGGACTGTTAGGTAAAAGACTAGCTCTCTGGAAGTACCTTGTGATGACAGGCCCTCCTATGAAGAGATTACTTAAATGGTGGGCAGGTGAACAAAGGCAATTCATGAGAACCTCTTGACCAGACAGAAACAAAAATGAACCATGACCTGCACTGTGTGAGTCATTGCCAGACAGCTCTCAGATTAATTAATACATTGAAACCTAATTAAACCACAATCTTTTTATCTTGTCTTTTTCTCTCAAGTCTCGGAAAAGTGGAAGTCTTCATAAATCTGAAATGTTATAGACCAATTAATATGCACGCAAGCTGCATATTCTGTAATGGGAATAGAGTTAATCTAACACAAATTTCCTTTTGGAGGCTGAGAGTAGCATTAAAATATTTGTCCCAACTCTTGTCTTGCTTGTGCTGATTTCTCAGCAGTATAATATTATTGATTCCAGTGGTGTAAATTGAGACAAGTTTTGCTTTTTGTCATGAACATTTAAAGTATATGGACCTGGTTGTTCTTCTCCATTAGTCAATAGAAAGTTAATGGAGAAAGCTAGGGTAAGTAGGATGAGTGATTCATTTTACTCAGAATTGTTCTATTCTATTAAGCTTATTATAGACCACATAGTTAAACATCATATTACTTCCAATGGTTTTGTCTCATTAGTTACTTGACCACTGTATTAGCCTGGACAGTCACATATCGGGAAAAAATATTTTACTTTTACAGAATTCCGTAAATCCAGACATGCAAAGGCAAGGGCCCTGAAGAGTGCCTGTAAGGACCATATTTTGTACGCATTTTGAATTATTTTATGAGGCTTATTATGATAATAGCAGTTTTGTTACAGAACATGTTAAATTTTTGATTGTAAGATTGAACAGAGTGGCATGGGTCAAATCCATGTTTTGCCAAACCAACAGACTTGTTTTTGACAGATGTTGTCTGCAGCAGATGCTTAGTTAAGAGTCAGAGAACAACAGCATGGAGTGGAAATATACAGACGTTGTCCTAGCTTCCATTAATTTATAGCTCACTGAATTTCTGATTTCCAAATCGTGCCTTTTATTTCTAGGCTAAGTAGTTTGCTTTTATTCTCATGAATTTGAATCATGGAGCTGAACAATTATAGAACCCGTTATTATTTTTTCATATCCACAATATCTCCCAGAAGTTGTGTCCTCTGAAGCACAACCTTTTTTCACTTTTTATTTTGAAACTTTGACCAAGTTAATCTGACACTCCCTCATTCTTGTGTAACCTAGATGTGTAACCAAGTAAATGTGATTTTTGACACTATTTACAGAAGCCCTTCAGTCCCAGGGTGCTTTGGGGGAGCAGGTCTGGACTCTGTGGGGCTCTCCTTGTCCCATTTCAGGTCCAGGTGTCACTGGCTGACTTGGCTGCCTGTGGGTGAGTGGCTCTTGCCTCCCCAGGGCACAGGGATGTGAGATACTGATGGGGATATAGGCTGCTCAGAGGAAAGGTATAAAAATAAACTTAAAGAGACCTAAAACTGACAAGGAAAGGAGCCCCGTCATAAGGGTGAGTCCTCTTATTGAAGCCCTGAGGACTGAAGTTTGTAATCCTCCTCTTATCCCAAGGGAGAGTGAAGCTGTCCACCTGAACAGCCAGATAAATGCCCACGGGGTGAGCACTAACACCAGGGAAGATGGCAACAGTAAGACAGTGAGGAGGTTTTTGCAGTCCCATTTTAACTGTTGTACTAGCAAAGCTTGTTTGTAGTACTTAACTGTTTGGGTCTATTAGACTTACTTTTTTTTCTTTTTTAATTAACAATGTATTTTTAGGCTCACCCATGTGTTTCTCTGTCTTTTGCATGTAACAAGATGTAAGATATTTCACAATCAGATGGTGACTGACTTTGTGCAAGCCACTTTGGACCTGTAAGTTCTGTATGTTGGGAAAATTTTAATGTCATATTTCACAAAGAGCAGAAACTTATGTAGAATTTTAAAAATACATTAATGAAAGCTTGTGCTTCTAATTCACTTACAATATTGAAATCTAAGTCAAGGGACTTTTCAAACACTTTAAAGTCTTCATCTGACACTCAGTACAGTTTAATGGATTTTAATGCATTTAAAAATTTCTCCTGTTAAGTGAACGATGAAATACTTTTCACAAATATGCAGAATAATGTCACAGACCTAAGCAAGAATTTCCTATAAATTCATTAAAAAAACCAAAACTGACACACTGAAGCAAAAAATAAAAACATGAAACTGCCATAGTTTATTACTTATGAAAACAAATGTTCTTCTGAAATGTAGTGCCATGTATTTTTTCTAAATAGTTCAGCACAAATCCACAGATATGCTGTATTCTGTTCCTTCTACCTTAAGTTAAACACTTGTGCATTGTATTGAATATATTTTATTTTTATCTGATGGGATATTGGAATTTTTTAACTTCAGACTAAGATTCTGAAAGACCAGTACTTTAATTTCACAGTGCAAAACAGAAATCATTTTCTTGACTTTCACTTTTGCATTAGTTCTCTCAGAATAATTATTTTCTTCAGACTCCTGTGGATTTATAGATGTGATTGCTACAGAGGGCCTCCAGCACATTAAGTGATACAACCAGTCTAGATGAGAAGAGCATCCCGCATGGCAAAGGTCCGAGTAATGTTAAATATGCCTGCTCTGTTCTTCAAAGATATATTGGGAAAGGTGAGTAGGAGCAACTAGATGGAGGTCATTTCACGTCATCACATCAGGAACTAAGACTGCACTGCATGCACTTCAGGACCTGTAATAAGAAGTCATTTGTCTGTCATAGTCTATCTTTTCCTCTCATATCAACATATGAATAAAAATTTGTAGACTGTGAGTGCATTCTCCCATATAAATTACTAAAGCAGTAAAAGGGAAACATCACAGGAATGGCAAAACTGTAATTGTCCAGGAGCCTTTTTCTCTTTTCATAAGCTGACTATTGGACATGTTAGTAAAATACATTGAAATACAATTACTTAAAGAATTCTCTCCAAAGTAAATAATACAGTGCTTTTTGTTTGTTTTTGCTCAGCTTTCCTTTAACTTTCAGTGGAGAAAAGCACCCTGTTTTGTTATGAATACAGGATGATTTTTTGCAATTTTACCTTGATAGTTCCTATAGGAAAAGGAATAATCAGAATAATGGTCTGTATAAATCAGAGAACCATACCAACGTATTTTTAGCTGTTACAGATGAAGTTGATTTGGTTCATCCAGTACCAGTTCAACAAATTTTAAAAAGACCACATTTTATAATGGGAAGGGTCATCTGACAGTGTGGAACAGCTGGTGAAAGGATTTAATCTCACATTTTTGTGGCCATGTAAGAGCTTACACATCATTTGCATTTTTAGCATGTCATTTCAATTTCTATCCAAATACCCTAGCACTGTCATATGCAGATAAGAAGGTGGGAAGAGACTGCAGTGCTTCTTCCCTGGCAATAAGAATTTCCTCAGTGCAGCAGAAGTTATGGGACTAATGAGAAATATTTTCTGTTCTCCTTCTACTAGTTCTGCACATAACACAGAGAAAGATGTATCAGCACCTATAAATATGTACAGGGATGTAAACTCGTGGGAAGAAGATCACCACTGCAGCAACAGAGAGATTACTGTGGAGATATAAACCTGAAAGATATGGACAGCACCCTCCTTTTTGGATCTGTTGAGCTGCATAACTGTTTAGCAAGTGCTGGTATCTGACAGATACAAAATTTAATTTTCTAAAGAGGTCCATGCTCCAATCACCAGAGCAGTGAACAGCAGAGTCATGATGCTGAAGCATGTGTGGACTGCATGTGTTGATTCATGTTGCAAAATAAAGATAGGAAAACAAGACATGGGAAGGGTCTGCTGTTGGTTGCTGTCCTGAAGTCCTTAGCAGCTGCAAATGATCCATGTATTGAATAAATCCCTAATAGAACAAGTAATATTTTAGCTAAATGCGTATTCTGAATGAGTGAAAAATGAGAAAATAATCTAATCTTTTGCTTACTGGCAAGTTTCAATACATACTTCAAAATGATTGTTTCAGTTCCATTCTAAATTGAGGAAAAAATAGTTCAGATTAAAAGTAAAAATTCTTCAAAAAATTAATTGAATAAAATTTTCTATTAGAATGAAATTTACAGGAAAATATTTAGAAATTTTAATTTACCTTTAAAATAAATTGTATTGTAATCAAATCACTGCAACTCAGAGAGTCTGATGTCCCATTTTGTCTATGCGAATCACTTTAATATGAATTTGGTGTCAAGCTTTGTCTTTATTCCACCTTCAAAGAAGCATTGTAAAACTGATAAAAGGTCAATTCCAAGCCAGAGGACATTTTCCCCTTGCTTGGCTTTATACTGGACTTTTACCTAAAGTCAGATAACCTTTTGGACTTTAACATTGCTTGCTCTGCTATTTCCTTTATTTGAAAACTCATTGTGACAAGTTTATTGAGTATGGGCTACTCACAGGCAATATTGGCATCATGGTAGATACACAACAAAAAAACCAGTTGAAAATTTTGTTTTAAATAAATTCAGAGTTTCTCACTTTTCGGGAACAACTTTGCCATCCCTAACAAGTATCCTGGGGTGTAAAGAAGATTTTAGCTGCCCGTCAGCCCAAGCTCCTATTCCCAGCCAGTGATACCAGGAAAGCGATTTTTCCCAGGGCTCAAATGAGAGCAAAGCAATCCTGAGTGGCACACTCTCACAGGTCCTGCTTATTTCAGAATTCAGAAGGAAGACAGGTGCATAACTTAGCCTCTTAGAGTGGCAAGCATTGAAAAAGAAGACTTCCCAGTTAAATAGTTCATTACTGATCCAAAGATCTTCATGTCTGTCAACACCACTGCCAAAATGGCTGTGACATTCAATAACACAAAGGCAATTTTTAGCTGTGTATTATTCATTTGCTGACTGCTCAGTTTGGAGGAAATGATAAATACAACAGAAATCAATGCATTTTAAATACATGAAGCTAGAAAATTCAAGTCAATCTGGAAAATTAGGTTCTGTATCTCTTACATTTGCTATGTGAATATAGTAAATTATTTGATTTTATAGTCTCTGTCCCTTGTCTATATAACCTTCCTAATATACTACTCACAAAAAACAATGATGTTAAAAATTTTAATTTATTAAATGTACTTCCATTATATGGAAGATCCTTGTAGAAAAATTAATGAAAAAACTAGCACTTCTGTGTTCAGAACAGGGGTTGAATACTGTGCAGTAACTGATCCTTCCAACAAGAATGGAGCTGAAGGGGACAATCTGATCATAAACCAAGCACATTCCTTCCTCTGCAAGAATTACTTAAAATAATATGGAATAAAGTACAGTGTAATTATATATCAGATTATATATGTCATTATCACAATGACACACACAGGGGGATTAAGTTATTGCTTTGCAGATGATCCATATTCTAGCATTCTCTTACTTGTGAATGTTTTTGACTTCATGATGATTTGACATTGTGTAATAAAATCTTGGTGGGAGGGGAAAGTAGATGATGTGGTAAACCACATATATTAAACTAACTCCTTTATGTATTTACTTCTTCTGAAGAAAGATTAGCAAATGTTTCCATTATTAAGACTTCATTGGAAGTTCCCAAATGCCACAATTGTTTTTTTTTTAAGAGAAAAGGAAGGAAAGTAATTTAAATTAAAATTGGGGACACAAGTACAAGGTTGAAGTAGCCATTTTATATTTACCTGTTGTTGATCTCACTGTTCTCCACTTTGCTTGGTTAGTAGTAAGTTTCTTTAGCCTTACTTTAGTCTTTAACTAATACTGTTTTTCAAAAAGTAAATTTTTCCTGAAAGATTTTTTAGGGAAAATATTGTGACTTGAAAATACAGGACAAATGTTCTTCATGCCACACAAAATATAGAAGATAGCCTTGAGGAAGCCTTGTTCTGAAAAACATGTCTTCTTTCAATTATTTAAGTTTACTGTATTTATGGAAGAAATATTGCCCTGTGTTTAGTAGGAGAGAAAGGGGAAAGTGTAAGTCAAAACTTGAAAAGTTCCATTTGGTGTGGCAACTTTTCCATGCAAGTTTGTGATGCAGTCTGCAGTCACTAGACAATAAAGGTAATACTTGTGTTTTTCTGGATGCTGATGCCTTATCTTAATGGATTAAAGTGCATTTGAATGATCCTGCCACTGCAGTAATAAAATAAATTTGGCTGACAGGGGAAGTATGAGAATTATCCTTCCTCAGTCTGTTCCAAAGAATAAATGGTTTCTAACTCTGCCGTGACTTCTGGATTGTCTGATGAGGAAGGGTTGTATCTGAGATTTGGTTCAAGGAGGGGAGGGGTCCTGGTGCCTGGTGCGGGACCACATCTGTGGCATATTAGAGGCATGAAGTGATACATTTGTTCCATGGTAGGCATCTATTTTGATCACTAAACTTTAGGCAGAAATCTAAAGCTGATCTCTGCTCTGCTGCTGAGGGCTGCTTCTTCCCTCTCTTTCTCTGAACAGCAGAGAAAAAGGAGAGACTTAATTATTGATCTTATTTCTGGGTAACCTGGGAAGTTTATGTAGGGGGCAAACCAAAGGAACAGGTAGGATTTGCACACATTTTCAGAGAGACTGGGAAACAACTTCTCTCATAGTTCGGAAACAGCCCAGTGTCTGTGGGCCTGATTGTCTTGTTTCTTCTTTCCTCATGGAAAAGGTGAGAAGATTGGGAAAACAGAAATATGTTCCACCTGTTCCTCCTTGCACATTGTCCTTGTAAAACAAGGAATCAAATTAAAAATCTCCCTGCTCTGTCCTCAAGGACTCACTTAACAGAAAAAGGTAGCAGGGACAAAACTGGTAACCATCTCAAATTCCTTCTCTCTTCCCTAGAAGAATTTTCCTGAAAGTCCACACAACAGAAGGAGGAAGGAATTGATACTCACAGAAAATTTAGCTGCTGAGACACTTATGAGGTCTGACAGTAAAAAAGCTTTGTTCTGGAGAAACAAAACAGAGCCAGTCAGGAAGGATATGAGCTTAGCCAGGCGGATGAACCATGTGGAAATTCTGGCTAGCAGTCTGGATCATCCCAGCTGTGCAAACTGAGGAACAAGTTTGTACCAGTTCCCACCACTGTAATGTTTCAGATCTTTATTTGGTAAGTCTCCTCTTAGCATAAGGGAGAAATGTTTCATTTTAACTGTATTTTATGAGTATTTAATGTTCTGCTTATGTTCATCTTGTTGGAGTCAGAAGCAGTAGCTGTCTCTTCATTGTATTCCCCAAGTTTTCATACATGTAAGTGTTTTTCTATTTCTCCTTTTGATAATTTATCAAAATCTAGATTGGAAGGAAGAGGTGTCAGGAAAGATGAGAATAGAAAAAGTCACATCCCAAAGGAAATGAAATGCTGTCACCAGAGAGGGAAAAGGCACTAGATGTTTTAATTTTAGAGAAATAAAAAAATCGAAGAAGCTTGTATTGTATGACCCAGTAGGAATGAAGAGAAGGTGATAAAAAAGACTGCTTTGATGTCATCCAAAGCTCTCTTTTATTTTTTGTTTTATTAAACTGACAGATCTTTGTATTATTTCAGGGAAATCACGGTCTTCATAGCAATATAACGCTGTTTACCTCACTGTATACTTGCATGTGAATTGTACAAAGCAAAATGTTTGAATTTCTGATGATTTATTTTGTATTTATACAGTCACATTGTGTCACTTCCAAAGTATTACTCAGACGTTCCTGTTTGTCTTTTCTGACTTCAGAATAAAATCTTTGCTCTAAACAACCCATTTTCTATGGGAGGTGTATTAGTTGCACATTGAAAAATACATTCCTGTTGGTTATGCAGGTAAGGAATTACGGAGTTGATCACAAAACAGGTGAGAGGATGGAGTGGATTCCCTTCATGCATTTAAGCTTTAATGTTTCTAGACCAAGACTGACAACAAATCATTATTCTCTTCAGGGAAGAAAAAACAACAGGCCTGGGGGAAGAAAAAACAAGAAAATCAGTCTTTCCACCCTCCAGTAAATACTGCCTGGAACAGAAAACAAACCATGATACACCATTAACACTATGAATGTTCTGAAAATGCTTACTTATTTTTCATAAGCATACAGCACAAATCATCCTCATCTCTAAAAGCTATGAAAAAGTTGGTCTGCGCTACAGAGAGAATGGAAAGATGCATTAAAAAGCAGAGGTAGAATATACTGCCTGATTACTGGAGAGTGGAAAAATTTTCCCTATACCAGCAAAGAATTAAGACTGTTCCTCTCTGTATGTATAGTCACGTGTGCATTTACCTTGATACCTTTTATGTAAAATTATGAAATGTAAACCCATGAAATTTTCTCACAAATACTTCCTCAGTCATTTTGTAATGCAGAATTTCTTCTCTTAGTACACAACAGTGTTATTAGAATAGATGTAAAAGAATGGTAAACAAATCAAGGAAGTATTGCTCCTTTATTTCATGCATCTTTTGATTTAGCACCACATACTAGTCACATATGCATTCTTAGCTGAAGTCCTTTGGCAAGTGCAGCACCAACACAATAGGTGTTCACCGGAAAAACTACATGCTAGAATGAACACCAAGCACAAATTTGCTTGTCCTTACTCTGATTTGTCAGAGGACCCAGGGGATTATCCACTAGCATAGACTGCAGATGGCCATTCAGTGATGGAGCCTAGGAACTGCAGGGCAGGGGTGGGCCTTTATTCATACTGATATAAAAACTTTTTATTCATAGCTACCCACACCACCCACACCAGCTCGTAAAGATGGAAAGAGGAAAGGAAGACTGAAAGGAATGAATTAACAGAAGAAAGAAAGGAAGCTTTAAACATTCACCTGCATTTTTTTTTCTCCTGCTTTGGAGACAGTCTTGTGAAATTTTAGAGTTGATTCAGTTTTCAATGTCTTCTAAAAGTGCTTTGATTCTAACTGAGCATTTTTCATAATGTCATTCTAAACAAAGTTATTATTCAGATGACTCTCTCATGCATGAACAAAGTAGTTGAAATGGCTTGTAAATATATTAGCAGGGCAAATATGTATTAACTTGCTGCCTGAGGTTATAAGCCTTCTTTTAAAGGAAGGTAATATTTGTGTAGAGTGAATAACTTTATTGAATTATAACTTATAATGCAACATTACATGCTGTCAATAAATGACATCGTGTTTCTGTAATGGTTGTCTTTGAGGAAAGACACTGTAATCACAGAAAAGCAGCTACTTAGCTACTTAGTTCTGGAAACTTTATCAAATCTTCTTTTTTTTTCCTTCCACCCCCAGAGTAAAGACTGGAAACAGAACTCCTTTTTGCAAATACCACTTTGTTCTAATAACTTGAGTTACAGTAAAGCTGGATGCAAAACCTAAGAAATTTATTATATTTTCAGATATTAATCACTTAACACTTTCTATTCTCTTGTACACTAAAAATGATGTTGTGTCCCTCAGGATTTGAATCAAACTATGCAAACTTCTTTTTTTAGCTGTTAGTCAGTAGATTTAGCTGGGCAGTTATGATTAAGCAACTGCACTGTGATCATTGTATGTTTGACTAATTTTTTGTTTTATGGAAAAGGGAAGACAATCCCAAAATTAATCCCAAAATTAATCCAAGTCTGGATGATAGACATCAGGGATGAAGTCAGCAGAACTGAGCAGTAACTGGGGGAAAAGTAACTCTGGGGGTGGGAGTTCACAAGTACTGACTCACAGACCACCTGCTCAAAATGGAGTCCAGACTCAAATGAAAGGAACTGCACATGTGGACTAATTAACATGGGAAGTGAGAGAGATATAACTAGCAAAAATCAATTCGAGTACTATTTAATTAAGAAGTTATTAATCTGTAAGCAGTGAATGCTGACGCCTTAGCTTGTTAAAATAGGTAAATTGTGTAAACTTTTGATGAGGGGGGAACCAGCCTTTTGTGGGGTACCACGCAGCTCCCTAATTTGCCCAAATTAAAATCAAAAATTGAAATACCTACCCCTCAGTGTGTGAACTGGTGTTGCTAACTTGGTAATGAGCACGTGTTCAGGACAACAAAAAGATGAACACAAGACTCTTTATCCATTATTTGTGACAAAAGAACAAGTAAAGTTAGCATTTCCTTTCAGTCCAGACTTCTGACACAGTCTGCGTTACCAGTTTCCAGTAAAAATTTCATAAATTTCAAATTTTGCATCCAGATGCTTGCAAGATAAAATAAAAGGTATGGTATTTGCATAAATAATTTCCTCCCAAACCTCATGATGCTTTAAAAATATAAATTCACAATTACATTTCTTCAGCATGTCTATCTTTTCAGACCACTCAGATCTACGGTGGTGAGCAGAACCAACTTGTCTTCCTGGATACAATAATAACAAAGTTGACTAGCCCATTCTAACAATTCCATATCACCTACACTCATTTAAAAGGGAAAAAGGAAACAAACATTCATGATGTATTTTGAGATCTGTTGAGAGATGTTGTCATTTGATTTCACAGGTTCTACACGATATATATATTAGATAAACAGACCAACAGTCTGACTTTTCCACATATGGCAGTTTTGACAGTACCGCAGTGCTGTAGGGTTGGCAGATGGAGCAATTATATATTTTCTAGCTAGGAAGTAACCTTTAAAGTAAGACTCTAATGTAACATATAATATAGCATGATTTAAGAAATTTTTGCTTGTGTTCTCACTAGGTAATAACTTTCAGTGTTATATCTGTTGGATTATAGAATTAATTATAGATGTAATTAATACATCTATAAAGCCATCCTCTGACATTCAACTACAACATATGTGAATATATCAGAGTTGAGTTGTTTGATGAACAACAAATTGTGGTTTCCTTTTTTTTCTTTTAATTAATTCATTATATGGCTTCATTTTGCCATTAAGAAAAAAGAAAAATGTTAAGGAAATGTCAGCAAAGCCATTTCAGAACAGTCAAATTTTAAAATACTTCCCAAAAATTAACTTGGAAGGGGTTTGGGGTTTTTTGTTTATTTGTTCTCTTTGTATTGTTTTTGGTTTAAGTACATCTCATAAACAGTAAAACATGCATAATTTAAAGGAAGTATTCAGAACATATTCAAGCTGTGTTGAAATACCCACTCTATTATGGATCTGTTTTTTTCATATTGCGGCCTGTGACTTCCAGAATTTTTCATCAAAAATTTTGTTTACTGAGATGTTTAAAATACACTGGAGCTTTGTCTTTTGTGGAATGTACCTCAGCCTTCAACCTGATATCTTGTGTTTCTCTGTTTAATGATATAGTCCAAGCGGACAAAAACAAAGGAAAGAATGCTACTGTGAATATATGAATGTGAAATGATCATTATGTAACATCTGACATTTTCATTTAACTTGTAGTTACCAGGACACTACAAATAAAGTATTCAGCAGATTTATACTCAAGGTATGTCTCATGACTTATTTGGTCATGACATTCAGGTGTCTGTAGCTAACCTTGGATATACGCTACTATTAAAAATTTAGCTTATGCATAAATAAACTGTCCTTGGAAAACACATTTGACTCAAAAATTAGAAGATGCAAGTAATTTACTGACTCAGGCATTCATAGCTTCCTTGCCATTGTGTAAGGTAGACCTTTGGCAGCAAGAGGCTTGTACTATAGCTCCTTGAAACTCACAGTTAGATTAATATATCTATTAACAACAGTATAGCCATTCATCTGCATGAAAACAGCAGCAAGGTTTTAATAAGAACTTAGCATAGTATAACGTACATAATAAATCTTTTTTGCTTCAAATTCAGTGATAAATTCACTGATAAAATAAGGAGGGGAAGGGCAAAATAAGGTATGAATAATTATCTTCATGCCTCATTAACCAAACAAATGAATTTCAAAATCTATGAAAGGTGTTTCCTACCACCTAAGCAGACTTTAGAAATGTGCTGGTAAAAATGCACGATTCCTTCCACAACCTATCAGGAAAAAAACAGGCAGACTCTCACTTTTAATGAGGACCCATAGCTTCTCTTCTCCTTTATCCTGGGTTGGTAGTTACATATCTTTACCCTCAGATTTAATCTGAATACAGTCAGTGATATACCACAGAAATTATTATTCTTTTATGTTATTTTAAAATTTTCGCTCTTAAACTATGTGAATTAGAGGGGCTGACAATTGAGAATGTACTGAAAAAGGATGTTTATCATGTCAGTGATGATATCTATTTCCATTATCTGTCTTAATTTCTCTCCCTAATTATTTTTCTTGTCTTTAAATCTGTGGAGAGAGGCAAGGTGGTCTTTTCTTCTCTGAGGATGGCTGTCAACTTTACATTCTGCCCTTAATTTTAAATACAGGAGGTGGTGCCATCTGTGTCTCTTCCTGTAGAGACCAAATCACCATTAGTAAGAAGAATGAAGTTTATCTCTCTGCAGGAGCTAGAAGCATAAGGGTCTATAACAGTCTATTCTGGGTCTTGAGGAGCATGTGTGGAAAAGTTTCTGTTCTCTTTTCCAAAATACTCAGTTCCCAACCTGCTTTTCCTTAATACTTTTGCTTCTCTTGTTTAAGCATCACACAGTACAATTAAATGGGTCTTTGTTAGGAGTTTCTACATGATTTCTTCTTGTCTTTTCCTCTCCTCTCTTATATTTTTCCTAATTCCCTCCTAACTTATATTTTTCCTCATTTTTTTATCTTTTCTCTCACCATTTCCTCCTTTTTCTCTTCTACCACCTTATTAGACAACCAGAGACTAGGAAATTCCTGCTATGGGGCATATAAACCATGTAGTCATGATTATTTTCATAATATTTCGCCTAAACTATTACATGAAATCACAGAATTATTTAGATTGAAAGAGACTTCTGGAGATCATGTAGTCCAACATTTTCCTACCTGAGCAGAGCCAGCTACAGAGATTGCCAGAGACAGTGTTTAGTTGGATTTTGGGTGTCTCCAAGAATAGAGACTCCATAACTTCTCTCAAGTGTTTGACCACCCTCACAGTAACGAAGGAGTATTGACCGTTCAGCTCACGCTCCTTGTATCCATGCTTCTGTCGCTGGGTACACTGAAAAGAGTCCATGTCTCTTGTCTTTATCTGTTCCCATCATGTCTTTGTAGACACCAATAAGGTCCTCATAAGCCCTTGCTTTTCCATCCTGAATAGTCCCAGTTTTCTGTGCCCTTTACTATACAAAGATACAAGAAAATGCAATAGCTGGACTCTGAACCGAACAGATTCAAACGTAGTTGAAGCAAATGCTTGTAACTGTGACAATAATTAATCAACTGAAACAATTTAAAGTGTTGAATAATTTATTCTAAATCAATGGATTTGTCCTGGAAAAGGTCTTGGCTACTCATAAGATACATGGGACAAAGAATATCTTTCATCATGTTCAAAATTTAATGCCTTGTTGAAGTAAAATTTTCCACAGCTGTTGAAACTTGGCTCTCCCAAATTTGGCCACTTGCACTTTCTGAGTGTGAGCATGAAAAAACACATAGCAAAACTTGTAGCAAAAAAGTAAAAAAAAAAAGAAATCTCAAACCAATCAACATTAGTTTTACACTCACTTTATTTGTTCTTTTCCCATTCTCTGCAGAATTCTCCTTTGCTGCTTCTCTGACATGTTCTTCTGACACTACTTAACCCATGCATTTGGTTTGATATATAGAAGACTGTCTTAGGAAATCTCTTTCATTATTCTTTTAAAAAATATTTAATTAAAAAATTAACAATAATGAACTTTGATGTCACCTTGATTTCTCTGTGATGCCTCTTGACGTCAGAGGCAGGACTTCCAGACTGTGTGTCCAAAACTGTGCCGGTACAGATCCCGTACCTGTGAGGGTCTACAGTAAATCAAGGGGCTTCGTGCACATGCAGTTCAGCCCAAGGCTGTGCTTTCATGATCTCTTTCTCTCCCAGTCGGAGGATCAAACATGTCTGTGAGAGTGTGATATCTGTACACAGGAATTCTACTTCTCAAAACAGGCAGAGGATGAACAACACTAGGCATAATAAACAGAGTTTTCCCACCTTGGTATTCTTAGCATTCCCAGCTGCAAGGTCACGTGAGAAAATTTACTATCCACTTCGCCATTCTTCCACTTTTAACCCTTTCCCTCCAACAGGAAACATACCAACAGATGTTTTTGCTTCTCTTTTCAGAGTAATTAATTTGTAAAGTGAAGACTAAATAGTTTTGTAGGAAGACTGGTTTATGACTGTGTTAAGTACTTTACAGCTGGAAGCTTTACATGCTTCTCGGAGTTTTCATCTCCTAATAAGCACTATAAGTGCTTCCCCACGATTTTGTTACTTTTAAATTACATTGTTAACTGTTAAGAATTACTCCTGTTTGGATTAGTTTGTTTCAAAAAGATGGGAGAAAGTACACATATGTAAATCCCAAACCTTCTCTTTTGTTTCAGTCTTTGCTCACTAAATAAATATTCTCTGCAGTACTTTAATGGCATTGATAGATATTTCCATGGGAGTGATAGAATCGCCTAAGATTAGCTCACACAGCTCCTGCATTACCAGAAGTTTCTGCAAGACACTTAACTTTTTAACTGCATCACTTCAGAAAATGGCAGAGTACCACATAAATGCCATCTCTTAGGAAACCATAATTACAGAGCTGTTGAATTAAATTCAGACATGCTAAGTATCACATACATTTTCTCAGAAGAAGGCAGCAGTAAGAAAGAACTTGCTTTCTACTCTTTCAGATTTTTGTTGCTTTCCTATTACAAGCAGGTTTAAAGAAGCAGAAAATGTTCTTTTATAGGTATCATATAAATAGGAGCTCATCTGTTAAGTCAGAAAAGCCCTTATTAATGTGGCGGCTCCATAGCCTGGGTGCATACATATGTCATATCACATGACAGGGCATTGCTTGCTGAACAGCCTTCTGGCTTCAGACATATGTCATTTCATATAACCAAACACACAGGGCTAGTTCAAACAATGCCTTCTGACAATAGGTATGTATTCAGGGAAATAGCTATTAACATAGTGCACAAATACTGTAATATTTGTGTCTGGTGTCTACAAGGAGAGAACTTTTTCCCTGTAATATTTCCATAGCTCCTTTAAATATGTCACATTTTTACTTCTGGCTGTTGAGATGTGTTGTTAGAATGTGTTGGGATATGTTACAACTTTAGAGAAGCAGTAACTTACCTACTTGAAGTGCTTGGTGGTGGAGCATGGGTAGTAGAGCAGAACAGGTACTGCAAGTGATTTTATGATTTCCCTTTTCAATTCAGTAAGAAAAAACCCTGGACATTTTTTTATTGACATTCTAGCAATATGAAGTTTAATTCTTACTTATATTCTATTGGATATATATATCCCTTATGCTCCTGTCTTCAATTATGTTGATATTACAGCCATGATAAACTCATACAATGTTTTTGTTTTTAAATGTGTTTTTTATCCTGAAGCTTCACGCTCACATAGAATGGCACATTGTTAACTCTGTTAATAATGTCCTTTACTGTCAGTTTGATTGTTGTTGATTTTGTTTGTTTGTTTTGGGGTTTTTTGTGTGTTTGTTTTGGTTATTTTTCTCCACATGCTACTACTGTTTTATGAAATGGAGAAAGGGAATTTTCAGTTTGCTTTCATTGTCTTGAACAAGAAAAAAAATCAGTTATTTCATTTGCGGCTCTTTTGCATAAGAAAACTATGAACATTGTGCAGCTGTTTCTTTCGTATTCTAGCCACCTTACTGTCTCACCTTTTGAAGGGAGTCTCTTTTCTATCTATTTCAAATTTTTGGAACACAAAGTTTAGTCCCTTATTTCTATACCTGGAGAGTAAAAAGAAGATCTTATTTGCCTAGATTTATGGAAAGATATTGTGATCTGCTGTTCAGATATGTGTAAATTGTATCTTCTGCCAAAAAGGAATAAGATACTAAAGGGATTTTTAGACTGAAGAAGAAACACTTCTTTAATATATTTTCTATTCTCCCAAATGGTATTTAATATTAATCTTAATAAAAGAATCTTAAATTTAATTGTTCTTACTTTATTCCCCTTTCATAGTCAGTATAATTTTATCTACAGCAAAAGCACAATTTTCCTTATAAACTTAGTAATTTCACCAATTTCTCTTATTGCGTGTGAACAATAGTGGCAGAATGAATGTCATTGGAATATGAAAAAAGTGATGAAATTGTGGTACATAGATGCTGTTACTCCTAGCTACTCCGAGCCTGTGAAAGTGACAGTGCTATTTGAGCTAATGTACCTAAAACTGAAACTAAGAAACAACGTAAAATAAACAACTTGGCGAATAAGGTACTAATATAAAGGGAGTTACACTACAAGTCTATAGAAAATAACAAAACAAAATTTGAATAAACACTGTTCTCGATTCGATCCTAAGTTAGTCATCAAATATTAATTTCTCTATCATTAGCCTAAAAATTACAAACTCCTGAGAAAGTCAAAGATTTTTTTACTATACTAATATTTATTTGGTGTTTGTGTACCTTTAATGGTATTTGAAAAACTGACAAGAACATTGCTGTGTATGACAAAAGTTGTAGTGTGTTCTCACTTAACTTTATTTATGCATGCAAAGACAGTTAAAAATAAAGGATTTTTTCTTCTAGTTGCAATAGGTTTTATTATTTTTACTTGAGTTGTGTCTTAATGAAGCAAATATTCATGTAAACAGATATTGATATTAAAATAATAAAATCTTATTGTATAAGTATTTAGGAATAACATAATGTTGAAAACTAAGAAAAACTTCCAATGTATATTGAGAAACTGATAATGACAAGTTATAATTTAATTGTTTCAAAAAATTTTTTGTAGTGAAAGGAAATTATTAAAACTAATAAAATAGTAACAATTATATTTTTAGGTTTCAGATAGTGTGCTTATAGAGGATTATAATTAAAGGAGCTCTCTGTTTATGAGGATCAGAACACACAATTTTTTCTAGAAGTGTAATGATCAGATTTTAGTTAGTTACTGTAGCTATTTAATCCAAATATATTTTAAAGCTTTTTCAGTAAAAAAAATTAGGTACACATGTACTAGAAAGAACTGTTACTCTTTAAATGAATCAGGACAGTATTTTTCCAGTTGACACCAGTTTGTTGGAATTCCTTTATCCTTATGGAGCTGAATATCTTCATTCATAATTACGACTTGACTAGAATAAAGAAAAGAATCTTTTTTCTTCATCAATTACAAATGTATGCAAATTGCCCTCACTCTTGTCCTCTTTTTTTTAGTAACTCGATTATTTGTCTCTTCCTTTTGAAATATGTTATTTCCTCATTGAACTTGACTTCTCTCTTCATGCAATGAATCACTTCTTCAGGCCATTTGACAATACAGCCTCCAAACAGAAATATTAAAGGATTTCATCTTACAAATGCACTGTCAAAAGGATGATTGTGGTAACTCTGATGGCTCTGCATGGTTTTGGTATCTGCTACTAGTTTAGGGAAATGAAGGGGAGAGGGGAATATATCCTGTGTAACAACAGACAAGCTGTTTATAGTAACTAGCATAAAACTTTAGGTTTATTCTACTGTACTACAAGGATTCAAGTCATGTCACAGGAACCTCATCTCACAAAACAATTTTTAGAGGAAAAGAGTATAAGATACACTTTATAAGGAAGAGGAAGGGCAATGTCATACAGAGATAATTGTGTGTATATGGACTTCCAATATTTTCATACACAAATTTGAGTGAGAAAAAATCTTGGAAATGTTAAACTTTAATAATATATTATTTTCTTTCCACAATTATTTACACAATTCCCTTTCTACCAATTTAAACCAAATACATTAATTTCATTTAAGGTTTTCAGGGTTTTTCTCACTCTATGTAGCAAAAATTCTGTAATTGTCAGAAGAGTGAGTTTCATTATTCACCTGGTTAGAAAATTGACCTTCCTCTTCCTTACTCTTCCTGCCATCAAATCTTCAGTAATTTGAAAAATCTTGGTTGGCACATAAGAAATTTATATACAGTTATATTTATGTAGTTATTTTTGTTAAGAAAGTTGCAGGCAATTTTTTTTAATAATTAAGAGGTTTGTCTTCAGGGAAGTATACCTGATGCAATCAGAAAAAGCTATATAAGATAAACTGGTGAGAACTCATAAAGGACAATTAAATTATCCAATAATGGAGTTTTGAAACTGATTCAGTATTTTTAAAGAACATCACAGAGATGTATTATATTAAATGAGGGTTTTAACTATAATATGTACTCTTGATTCTATAACATCTTAACATTATTTTCATAATTTTTAAATGAAAAAAAACAACAAAACACTTTTGTTTTAATGATGTGGCATATTGGCTTTAAGTAAAATATGAATTTGAGGAAGCTTTAGCCTTTCAGTATAGAGGAAAATCAAGAATTCATTTGTTAATTATAAAATGTAGATGCCTGTCTTGCAACTATCTGACTTTAATTATGCTGCCTGGTTTTCTGGAAACTTGTGATTTAAAACACCTACTCTAGCACCAGAACAAGCAAACTTTGAGAATGACAGCTCAGAAACATTCATGGGGGCAGATGTACAACATAATTACCCATGACTAACCTGAGATAATGCTAAGTTTAACTCTACTTCACATAAATGCAAGTGAAGTAAACAGCTTTTCTCTACAGATGAGCAAGAATTAAAGCACTTCCTGCCTTCTGCTCTGTTGCCTGCAGGTGTTTTCAAAAGATGCTTGTACGTAAATACCAGCGTTATCATGAAAGCAAGCCAGTGAAAGCAAGGATGAAGAATGATGTTGAACCAGTGTCATAAACATTTCTTGTCTATGTGTGGTTCATTCCTAAAATTTGTTTCATATTATAAACCGGCAACACCTGTCCTGTAGTTAATTGTTAGTGAAAGTTTGATTTAGATTTGTCCTGTTAAAAATTCTTTTGGGGTGTCAGTTCATACCCTTTAACTTAATATATTTCCTTTTAGATAACACAAAATGAAAGGACTGTAATGGCAAAAAGAGTGGGCGGAAGGGTTTCATAAGAGTCAGTGGAAGGTGAGGTTGAAGGCCACAAAGTATGAGAGCAATCCATCAGTGCTTCTTCCCTTACTCTCAAAGCCCAGCACACCCTTCTTTCTCGTAGCTGGCTATTCTGTCAACCTTCAAACACATATCTACAATTCCTACATTTACTATTGTTACCATAACTGAGATTTTAGCTTCAGTCATAAATGTATTTTAAGTTTGTGATAAGGGTAGAAAGATTATTGAACATTCTTAAGACTCTGACTACACGGAGTGCATAGATACTGCAGAAGCAAAAGAGAGAGACAATATCATCACAAGAACCAGTAAACATTAACTGGTCACAAATAAGTGAGAAATATAAAATAATATTCTTCAGAAAGATATTAAATATATTAAAATATATTAGAGGAATTACATGAAATGGATGACTATGAGATCAAACAGAAAGAATTATGCAACCAGTTTGCAGAAGCAGCTAAGTGCCAGAATACAACTTTGCTGTGAAAAAAGTCCATTAATGTCCTTGAAATATTGTATTAGCTGAACTGCTGAGCATTGTAACGAATCCTTCCAAAAACTGCAGGTTACAGAAGTTAAAGGACTGAAAATTCTATGAAGATAAAGGCTATGCAATACCACGTGTAGGTAATTTTATTTCAGACCATCTTCTCCCACTTCCCATTTTGGATAATCCAAAATTCAGGTATTTCTTTGTAACATTATTTTTTCAGATAGCTGTTTAACTTAGGCTTGTAATGGGCATTTTCACACCACATGCATAAATATTTACCCATCTTTCATCATATTGTCATATCGTTTTTTCTCTTTAGTGAACAGCAAAAATAGAATTCTTGAGGGGAAAAAGAATAACTTTGAGGGGAAAAAAATAAATCTGTTTTGTTTGTGTGTCTTGGAATTTGTTTGCACATTGGATATAATTACTATTAATCACTTATGTTTTCAGCTAAATCTTGCAGCCTTCTGGTAAAGGCTTTTATACTTTGATGTTCACCAAAGACCTGTAGAGACCGATAAAACATCTGGTTGATCTTTCGTGGTTGCTCTCATAAGCCCACTTGCATGTTCAAGGAGAGGAAAGGGGGAGAGAGGTACTTAAGACTGCATTTTTATAATGGTCTAGCTTTTCATTAATAACATTATTCTTAAATCTTTCTTATAACAGCTCACTTTCTGAGTAGATACACAATTGTATTGATCCCATAGGACTTTTTGAATTTTGGTTTTAAAGAGACTGATTTTCCTTACTTAACAATAAATCTTGAGGTTTTGTTGAGTTTTACTCTTGTGCCATGTTTCTCCTTCAGAACCATTCTTTGGCATAGAAAAAATTGGTAAAACACAGATTTTCATAAATTAAATACTGCAATCTTGTGGAAACACTCAGATGAATAAACACAACCAGATCAGAAAAGGCCATGGGACTGGAAAAAACTTTTGAAGCTGTAGTTGTTCTCCAATTCTGTAATTCAACATTCTATAAATCTGTAAGTTTATTGAGTTTCAACATCATGAAGTAAACATGTGATCTTTCAGATAATCCAGCTGAATTTGTAGAGCCCAGGTCATTTGTCTAGTCAGTGAAGTAATACATGGAAGCTCACTGACTTGCCACTTCACAGCATCACAGACGAAAACCATAAGGAGTAGTACTGTTATACAGGTGCCATTGAAACGAGATTTCAGAAAGAATCACTAAGTAGGGCAGACTTTGTGTGGTACATGCTATTGCACCATATTTTCATTACAGAATTGCATATGTTGCTTTTTCTAAAGTAGGCTAAAGATTCCCTAAGTCTTTACACCTTTAGAATTAGCCACTGTCTTTAGATGGTTTTGAAAATCCAGTCTACCACTGATCTTTTTTTTATAACTTATAAACAAGTTTAAGGGATATTGTAGTGCATTAAAGATTAGCATTTGGTTATGTATAGCTATTTTCTATTATTTGATAGGATGCACTGGTAATATTTCAACTGAACTTTTCTTGCCTGAAAGGAGTTTATGTCCTAATAAAAACCGATACTCTCCACTTTTGTACGGGGTTTGTCTTAGATGGAGTTCACTTCCTTCACAGCAGCCCATATGGTGCTGTGCTTTGCATATGTGTTTCAAACAGCATTGATAACACATGGTATTTTGGCTGTTACTGAACAGTTCTAGCACAGCATCAACGCCTTCACCCCACTCTACTTTCAAAGCAAAAAGACTGAGGAAGGGCAAGAGGTTGTGAGGAGACATAGCTGAGACAGATGCCCAAACTGACCAAAAGGATATTTCATAACATATGATGTCCATCTCAGCAATAAAGCCTCAGGGAAAGGGGGAGAAGGGAAAGATATCTGTAGATAATGTTGCTTGTATTCCCGAAGCAATCACTTCCCAGGGAGGGGCATTCTTAATATAGAGGAAACTTCTCAATGAAATGTTTGAAGTGCTGGTAACGTGTGAATGTTTTACAGTCATCTATCATTTTGTGGACTTCATCATACAGAAATATTCATTCAGGTCGGATTCTTACACAGAGGAAAAACTGAGCAGTTATATGATATATCTGTGATAGTCTGATGCAACATAAGCTGAATATAGGCCTTAAGGAATGAAGAAAAAAACCACTTAAATCTTTAAAGTCAAATATATAAGTGAAACAGGAATTGCCAAAGTTATAATAAAATAAAATTTACAAAATGTGTTAACAATTGTTAAGAATTCACTGATGACAAAAATAATATTGACAAAAAGCAATAAGACAAGGTAAGGGCAGAAGGAGTTTTGATAGTAGAAATGGAAATAAGAAGAACCTACTTTTGTGTTAAAAGCACGGTAAATATTATACATAAGTCTTTGCGAAGGACTCTGAAACCTTCTGCATGAGCAGAAGCCAAGTGTAGAATGGAAATGAAAGCATGAGCATGGAAATTTCCATGTTTGAAGTGGATGAAACATTTGGGGAGCTCCATCTTCAGATGCAGTTTCATCCCCTGTGCAACTATGCCCCATAGTTTACCCACTGCTCCCTAAATAGTGCTAAGCATAATAAACCACTCTTTGTATTGTAACCTAACAAGACAAGCATCTGAAAGATGGGAACATGCTGGGGAAGTGCTCAAGGACTTTCATTCACTCTGAGGATGTGCCTGTCTATGTTCTAACACACTCACATTGTGATGATTATATTACCTCTGTGCATGAAGGGACTGGCACTTGAAATTGCAGGTCTCTTGAGAATATTCGTAAACCCAGCAAGTCAAACACCAGGCAACAGAAATGATCCCTATGAAGAACAGCTGAGGTCACTCAGTCTGTTCAGCTTGGAGAAGGGGAGACTGAGGGGAGACCTCATTGCAGTCTACAATTTCCTTGTGAGGGGAAGAGGAGGGGCAGGCTCTGATCTCCTCTTGGTGACTAGTGACAGGACCCGAGAGAATGGCCTGAAGGTGTGTCAGGTTGGATACTAGGAAAGAGTTCTTCACCCAGAGGGCAGATGGGTACTGGAACAGGCTCCCCAGAGAAGTGGTCACAGCATTGACAGAGTTCAAGAAGTGAACTCTCAGGCACATGATGTGACTCTTGGGAATGGTGCTGTGCAGGGCCAGGAGTTGGACTTTGATGATCCTTGCAGTTCCCTTCCAACTCAGCATATCCTGTGATTCTGTGAATAACTTCTTATTTCAACAGAGGAAAACTGATGACTAACAGTGAATTGTATGCCAAGTAAGGAAATGGTAACGATTACTATGAAAAGTAGAAAAAATTCTAGAGGGAGGTTACAAAGAGGAACAAAAATGGAAAGCAGTGTAAAAATGAAAAAAAACCCCATGATCATGTGTTTAGGGACTAAACAAAAAAAAGAAAATTGACTATGTGTTTGGAAAAGAGCCTAGATGGATTCACAATTGATTACTACAAAATGCAACATAAAAATTTGATTCAGCTGTGAAAAAGGCTGTATCAGTATCAACATTTCCAGTTGAAACTGGCAATATCAGTGAAAAAAAGCCTAATGAAATCCCATCTGGAGTATTTAATATAATTCTGGTTACTCATTTCTAGAAAGATGTTTGGAAATTGAAGTAGGCACAAAGCTATTCAGAGTATAACAACGTGTGAAAGAATATAAAGAGCACAAAAGCAGAAAGTCCAAATGGTACCACATGAAAAAGCAAGTAAAATCTATTAATAGATTCAAGATAGGAATCACTAAACTAATCCATTCTATAGTACTCACCAATGAGAAAACTATAGCAAAAAAATAAAATCACATCTAAGACATTACCTTATTAGAATTATGATGGGCATCATGATATGTGATCTTCTATAGCCCGTGCAGAATATTGGACCAGGAAACCTGTAAATTCATAGCTCTTTCTTAGGAGGTCTGGGTGATCTATCAGATGGTACTTGGGTAGCCTGAGTGCTCTCCAGCATCAAAGTTTGTATGTTTCTGTTACCAACTGAATGTATGCTTTCAGTGAGATCTGTACTGTTCAGCGCTCTGGATTTGGTAAAAATACTACATAAAAAATCATGATATCTAAAACTTAGTGGGAAACAGTACTAAGCCAAAATTCAGGCAGAAAATTATTGTTCATTTGACATTCAATTGTTCTATTCAAAATGTAAGATGAGCAAATGGAAATAAAATTTTGGCCTACTCCTGACGCGGTAGGCAGTGGTCGAGGGTCGGACTTCCGCATCCTTCCCGAAAGTGTCCTTTGAGGGGCCGCGTTCGGGCGGTGCCATGCAAGCACATTCGCACACAGACAGACACACTGTGCAGGTGACAGCACGCAGCCACACACTCACACACAAGCTGGACAGCTCCTCAGCGTCACCGGAGACAAAGAGGTGGTAGGGGTCCTTTCTATGGAGATCTGGAGAATTTTTTGTATCCACACGTGGAGGGGTCCAGGGACAAAGAACCAAGAACGGGGAGGCGTAACATAGCTTTTATACTGGGCAGAACAAGGGGCGGGCAGAGCATCAGAAACAAATCATCTGAGGGCAAGGGGGCGGAGAGAAGGTGGGGTGACATAACTTTAGCCAGTGGTAAGGGAGGAGGGAGGAGCAGGGGAACCTGGAGCCAATGAGGCATCGAGAATGGGAGAACACTCTAGAACTAAGATTTATAAGGGTAAAAGGGACGGTAAGCCAACGGGTCAATTAACTGGGGAGGATTAACATAATGTGGCAAAGCCTGATGAGGGAGACCTTTCCTCTCACCCTCACCTGGAGGGTGACTTTAAACCTTGGGCCTGTCCCACCTGTGGACAGCAACTGCTTTGGGATCCTGTGGCTTGCCAGCCACACCTGCTACAGGCCCAACCGCTGCAACATACTCCAACCTAATTAATATTGAAAACATTAAAAATTAAAATATAAGCAGGTTTCCATGGTTAAAGCTTGCAGTCATTATGACCCATACTATGTTGCTGCAGTTTTCCATACATGTGAGAAAATGTTGTTAATAGTTATACGCAACTAAAGTCAGAATAACTTTATAACATTAAGTAATCAGAAATGGAAAATATTTTCCCCAAACTAATGCTAATGCTAAACATTTGTCTCAAATGCTAAAAATGTCTCAACATTTTTGCGGTAGGCAACCTGTTAGACAATAATTTACACTCACCATTAAGCCATAAATAAACCTGAGAACTGAAGATAAAATATTATACCAGTAACATAATATACAAGGTACTGTGAAATTTTTTAATAAAATGCATCTCAAGTAAAAATACAGCTATCTTTCATCTTCCTTGTTATTATTTATCCCTAATACACATAATTACTTTTATTATTTTTTTGCAAACACTGACAATTCTAAATGAAATATTGAAACTTAAAATCTCTTAATAAAAAGAGGGAGTTTTAGTAAGTGTTCTAAGACAGGCAATAGAGGCTGTTAGCATCACTGTTCCTCTAACTTAATGGCTTTTTACTACTGAATAAGTATGAGTGGTAAAGTCACATTTAATAATAAAGCAGGAAGTTACCTTTCAGGTAGAGTGACATAGGTTGTTCTCTGGTGAAGCTTAGGAAAATAGTATCACACAAAGCTGAGATATATTAGCAGTATTTCTGAAATAATACAATTTAAAGACAGGAAAATAGTCATGGTCTGGAGAATTGAACTATTTCAATTCTTTATGTTTGTACATAAATCCTGTACATTTTATATTTACATCCAGCCTTGGGTGTGTGTACAGACTAGGGAACAAGATGCTGGCGAGTAACTGAACAGAAAAGGATCTGGGAGTCCTGGTCAATGACAAGTTGAATGTGAGTCAGCAGTGCCTTGGCAGCCAGGAGGGCCAACCCTGTCCTGGGGGGCATCAGGCACAGCATCACCAGCCAGGCAAGGGAGGGGATTGTCCCACTCTGCTCTGCACTTAGGCAGCCTCACCTCGAGTGCTGGGGGCAGTTTTGGGTGCCACAATAAAAGAAAGACATTAAACTATTAGAGAGTGTCCAAATGAGGGCAACAATGACAAAGGGCTTTGAGGGAAAGGCATATGAGTGGCTGAGGTTTCTTGGTCTGTTCAGCCTGGAGGAGACTGAGGGGAGACCTCATTGCAGTCTACAGCTTCCTCTTGAGGGGAAGGGGAGGCACAGGCACTGATTTCTTCTGGTGGTGACCAGTGACAGGACCCGAGGGAATGGCATGAAACTGAGTTAGGGGAGGTTTAGGTTGCATATCTGTTCTTCATCCAGAGAGTGGTTGGGCACTGGAACAGACTCCCCAGGGAAGTGGTCAGAGCACCAAGGCTGGCAGAGCTCAAGAAGCGCTTCTCAGGCACATCGTGTGATTCTTGGAGTTGTCTTTTGCCTGGCCAGGCTGAACTTTGATAATCCTCGTGGGTCCTTTCTGACTCAGATGATTTTATGAATATATGATTCTATGACTTTGTACTGCTGGTCTTCCAGATACCACCCTCTATTTCCTTTAGAATGTGAAAACTTTACATCCACCTGTCACTGCTTAGAATTGCACTGTTTATACTTCTGTGCCTTCAGCAGTGAAACCATGCACAAGCTGTAAGTAAAAAGGGGTGAAAATTTTCCACTAAAAATTATTTTGACCAGAAATTGTGTTTGTAACAGAACAAAATGTTTTCACTGAACCTCTACAGAGATGAAAATGATGCAGTCTGGCAGTGTTTGCTAGTATTTCATTTTTTTTGTAGGATAGTAGGATAGCACTTCCCTTTCAAAATTTGCCTTTGCAGCTTCTAAGTTTATGATATTTTGAGTTTTTTATTTAAAATTGGTACTTCATTCCCTACAGTTCCATACTAAATCTCGTGGTGAGTAGTTGGAAGAATGTTAAAACAAGATTTTTGAGTTGTGGCTTACATTATGCACAGGCTTTAATGAATATGTTATCAACAAATAACCTATTCCAATCAGCAATACTCCTGTTTTGGTTTTTCAAACCTCCTTGTCCTTTACTTGACTTGTGTTAGGTAAAAGAACCCTAATTGAATCACTGTCCCACTTTTCTCAGCAGTGTTACAATTTCAGAGATTCAAGAAAAGGCTTCATTATTTTTTCAGGTGCTTTTATGTTAAATCCCAGAAAGGTAGACTGTGCTGACCAAATAGAAAATAATATATTCAAAATTAAACTAAGCATTTTTACAAAGAAATGTTATAACACTTAGCTTGAAATGGAATGAAAACTGAATAAAAAATTATGCAGCCCCAGTGACATCCAGAGGATCATCCAAGATGCTTTAATTTACATATATTTTGTCCTTGTAAAAGTATTCTCTCTGCTTTGACAAGGACGCTTAGAAAGTCACATCTAAAGACTACATGAAAAGGGGCTTTAAAGTCTAATTCACTGATGACTGAGCAGCCTGTGTTCAAGGCTAGATATGCAACCATCAACAATCACAAATACTATGTTAAGCAAAAGTATTTGTTTGTAAAGACAAAGCTCAGCCAGAATGTCTTGATTGCTGGCATTTCTGGTACCATTCTGTGTAAGTAAAGGTGTTTAAGCATAATTTCACTGGTAATCTAACAATGCTATACCTCAGTGGAGACCTTCCTAACTTTTGGTTCCCTCCCTACTAAAGAAAGAAGGTTTTTGGGGACTTGGAGTTAAAAGCATCAGTGGCTATTGAAAGGTCTCTTAACTTGACCCAGGCTTCCTCTTTTCCCAGGCAGCAGCTGACTGTAGTCCTCCAAACATCCATAGCCACCTTTCTGTGCAGCCTTCTGTTCTCCAGAAACTGTCCCCCCTATTCCTAGGAAGTTTAGACTCAATTTGCCACTGTGGCACTTCCATATAAGCAAATTTCAGTACAAAAATAGCATTCAATAGTGTGCATTTAGCTAGTTACCACTGCATAGAGGGTATATAAAATGTATGTACAAAACAAGTCATTCATAAAATGAACTGAAGCTCAGCAAACTTCAGGGCACTGGGAGAGCTGGTCAAAGGAGTCCATGCATAGGTTGTGTTTCCTCAATCCCTTCAGTACCAGGGGTAAATATCGAAAGGAACAGGATAACTGGACAGACTAATATATAACTTAGATGATGATGATGCTGTAGGTGGAAATTTGCTTTTTTGATCATGCTGGGGTTTACACACCACCAACAGCTGACAGTGGATGGGATCCACCAGTGTGAGACAGGAAAACAGGTTATGGCCCATGAGAGGGCAGGGCTGATGTAGAGGGGGGTGGGAATACAGCCAGACCCACTGGAGATGAGCAGAGGGGTGTCACACCAGTGTTGGAGCTGAAATTGGCAGCCCAGCTGAAGTGCATCTACACCAATGCACACAGCATGGGTAATAAACAGGAGGAGCTGGAAGCCATGGTGCAGCAGGAAACTGACATAGCTGGTAACACAGAGATGTGGTGGATGGCTCTTACAACTGGAGTGCTGCAATGGATGGTTACAAGCTCTCTAGAAGAGATAGGCGAAGCTGGAGAGGTGAACGGGTGGCCCTATATGTTAGAGAGTGTTTTGATCATTTTGGAATCAAGGATAATAATGACAAGGTTGAGTGGTTGTGAGTAAAGATCAAGGGAAAGGTCATCAGGGTGGATGTCCTGTCTGTTACAAACTACCTAATTAGGAAGAACAGGCAGATCATGAAATCTACAGGAGGCTGGCAGAAGTCTCACCATCACCAGCCTTTGTCCTTGTAAGGGACTTCAGCTTGACAGATAACTGCTTCAGTGTTACTGTATTTAAGACTTCGAGAACAGAAGAATCTGCAAGAAAAGTAATTTGAGGATAGATCATTTTCAGGATGAGGTAGCTAATAACTGTAGATCATTTAGTGTCCTCCTTTCTGAGATTTCAATAGTCATGCTAACCTAGAAAACTCAAATTTTTTATTATTTTTTTTTTCCTAGGAGTGCCTTTATTTTGTTACTCAATAGCCCTGCAACATAGTGATTGAAAGAAAGAAGACTTTGGGAAATGAATTGTATAGTATAAGCAACAGGTTGCAATTTGCAAATTAATCTCCCCTTCAAAATGTTTTTGATGGGGAGACTACACTCTTCCTTAAAGGTAAGAATGCAGTTCCTCTTTGAATCTGATTTTTAAGGGGAGAAACCAAAAGAGGAGAAAGCATTCCTTAATTTACCATCTGTTTTGTAAATGGCAAAGAATATGCAATAATATGCAAAAATATATTAAAGCAATGGAAATATCAGACATGTGAGATCTTAGTATATTAAATAGCTGACATCTACATAAGAGGAGAAATTCTTAATATGTCAACTTCTGAGCACATATACAGGCTAGTCTAGATTCAAAGAGTTACTTTGAGAATATAGACAGTGAAGACTGGGAAGATAATTGTTTAAGAAGAAAATCAAAACACCCAGATGACTTAAAATATTGAATACCCTACATGCAAACCTTGTAACTGTTCTGGCATTAGGAGTCAGTGTCCAACAGATTTATAATGGTGGGTACAGTCTTTACTGCATTTGTTTACATTGAATTATTAGTTACTACTATGGAGTGCTGCTTAATGTAGTAGTATTTGGTTTCCTATTAATAATTCTGATAGCTTAATCAGCAGTCTATCTCTACTAAGCATTCCACACAAAACACAACTCAGGAGAGATAAAATATGAATGGAGGGATTACACAACAGTATTAGAGTTGTAGATGACTCCTGAAGCTACAGTTCTACCAGAACAGACAGATATTCGTGCCTCTGGCAATATAAGAAAAAATGCTGATATTCCCCATTTGTAATTGAAATTCTGCAAAATTCTGCTCTTGGTTTGAACAACCAGTTGAATTGGATTTAGAAGTCACTAGGGTGCAATGAGGAGTCCAGGTCTGTTTTGCCTAAGTTTTTATACATAAATGAGTTTATTTCCTGTGAAAACCTAACCATAGGGGCAATAAACAGCACTATTACAAATACTATAATTCCTTCATTAAGTTTCATGGTTTTTCATTATCCAGTCAATGGCAAGTTTTAAAGAGCAGGCAGCTTTATAAATAAAGTGGAGTATGGTGGGGGGGAATAGAAAAAAAGAATTTAGGAATTTAAGAATTCTTCTATTATAAGATAACTTGACATTAAGAAAAAAGAAAAAGAAAAAAGAAAACCAAACCTGACCTGGAAAAACAAACAACAAACCACTGGAATCCTATTATCTAGTTCAGAAAAATATTTAGATAACTTCAATGTCAACAACTGAATATGCAAATAGTTATTTAAAGAGTTGACAAAAGGAAAAATTATTAAGACAGACAGAAGCTAAACACACAGGAGCAGAAACACTGGCTAGCCCATTTAAAGAAAGCTAAGGTAGATCCAATTCATGAGATATATTATTGCAAAATTTAGGGAAATATAGTGATTGCAACTATTACTATTTGAAGTATCTTGTGAAAATAGATCATTGACTTTTTAAAATGTATTTTTTTTTAATGTATAAAATGTCTGACTGAAAAGAAGTCAGAAGAAGCACTGTATGTGGTGTTAATGGTACATTGTCTCTTGTAGTCACTTAATAATTCCAACTGTTACAGATGTTCCATTTGTGAGTACTAAATAGCCTCTAATGTTGATGTCAGAAAATGCTGTTTTCATATTTACTCGTTTAAGTACTTTCTAAAAAACTACAAGATGAAAAAAGATTGCTACTTTTTTGAAAAACATGCACAAACATCTCAGTAATTGCAAAATATTTTAAAATATTCTCTTTATTCCTAAAGAAAAAAAAAAATGGAACGCATTAACATTACCTCACCTTTTGCAATACAATTTCACAATAGCAGGTCTTTAGAGTTTTTCATTCTGAAAATTTGGTGATTACCTGAGAAAAAGGATGGTACGGCCAATTCAGTTAATGAGTTATCTTTAACAGAATTTGTATTAAAGAAGTGCAAACTATACTATTAAACTTTGAGCAAAAGGGGTATAAAAGCACAATTCTGGTTTCTACAACAATGTTTGGAAAGCTTTGTTGCACTGGGCAAATAAAACCCGACTTCAAGAATGACAAAAATTCTCACCTTTCATTGCTTTTATGATTTTTATTTAATATTCATACCTACCACAGTACAGATATTCTCCACAATATATTACTAAAAAAGCACCATTCATCTTCGTCACAAAATACCTCTCAATAATCTTACTAGATGTAAGTCTTTCAGTCCATGTTTTATGACACTTTTTTCATTGTTACCACAGAAGTTTTGTGCTGTCTTCCTGTAGCAATAAAGAAGGTCAGTTACTGGAAACAGCAGCTACTAGAGCTGCCCACAACAGATTATGTATTCCCTCCAACAATATAAACCTCATCACTTGAAAGTTTGTTTATATGGTTTATGCATTTTCTGCTTTTTTCCACTAGGTTATATAGTGTCCACAAAGTAGGGCCATAAAACCTTTTACCATTCTATCTCTTGAGTTATTAAAAATATTATAGGAGTGTTCTGTAGGGATTTTCTGTATCTGTAGTTTGTAAGCTTTCTGAGTTTACATGCATGGAAGCATTCAAATTCATCATTATGATTCCCTTATCCCTAGTTCAGGAGTTTTACTACATTCCTGTATGTGGTTGCAGTTTCAGTGATATAAAGCCAAATTCTTACTGATGTCATAAAAGGAAATCTAGGTGTGAACATAAAGCAAATGGCTCATTAATACTTACACAGCTGGAGTAATCCATTATTCCATATTGTCTTTTTCCATTGTAAAACAGTTGACTGGGCACTGGAAGAGAAGACAAGTGTTTCCTTAGAGTGTAAGGCTTAACTGGATAGAATAGGCTGCAGTAAGTACCTAGAAAATCTACAGAGCAATAGAAAGAAAAGTAAAATTTTTCAGATGCTGCATCTCTTTCCCTGGCAGTCTGGTCCTGCTGTATTACATTAAGTATAATATTAAGTTTACATTTTTGACTGCAATAGGGATTAAAATGTATTGAGAACCAAGTTTCTCCTACCCAGATTATTTCTTGCCCTTTTTTGTTAGGAATACTTCCCGAGTTGTTTCATTTGAAGCACAGAAAAGGTTTTTATGTGGTTTTTGACTAATTCATAAAATCAAAATAATGAGTGCACTTTTTAAAAATATGCAGAGTAATTATCAACTTTTTATTACTATTAATGAAGGAAAATTCACCTCCCTTTAGCAATCTTTTTGGCTGGATCTCTCCCACATTCAATGGACAATTACTGGGGGAGGGATGGAGCAGGATATCTGTTCCAGAAGTAAATGAAGATGGATTATTTTTAGATGAACTCTTACTATTTTGATAGCAACAGATGATGAAGTAATCCCCCCCATTTTACAAAGAGTATGGCTATGTAGCTTTTATTACGTAGTAATGCTGTTTTTCCTTTAGAATTGCATTTTTTTCCCTTTGTTTTTAATTTCTAGTCTGTTTTCCTGACTGTGCAGTCCCATTATACTCAGATGATAGTTTAAGTTTCCCTCAGTGAGAGGCAGGCTAATCTAAATTGAATTGCATTATGTTTTCTATGACAAATGGACGGTTGCTATGGATTAGGTAGAAATGTCGATCTGAACAGTCTCTTTTATCTATTGAACTTCTAATGCTGAGAAAGTTTGAAGAATAATTATATTGAAGAAGTTGTGTAGACATTGCTTTTTTCCCCTTGAGTATGAAAAAAGATATTTAATAATGAGAGGAGGGAGTTTTTATTCCTTTAATTTTCCTAATAAATATCTACTGCTTGGGCCTAAAATTGAATTGTTAAAAAAATTAAAAATTAAGTCAGAAAATCAACAAACAGTTAAAAGTAAGTGTGTGTCTCCATTACGCAGTAAGGGTTATAAATATACCTAAGGTGGGATCTTTGAATTTGTCTAAATTGTATAAAGCAGGATATTAAGGATGGATCAGACATCCAATTTAAGGATCTGCTGCTTGATAGAATAAATGTTTGTTTAATTAGATATTGTGTCATCCAAAGAGAGACACAACAGGTAGTCTGGTCTTTCTTGAAGGTGGAATGGTTACTGCTACCTCTCTAGGGGTACTGTATGACTCATTATTTTTTCAATACTGTGGCTAGCTGTACATGTACTTCATCCTGAAGCAAAACTTAACTTCTCTTACCAGACCTATTTTGATATATTATGTGTGTACAATGGCAAATAAGGAATATTTGTTATACTTCAAATTAGCAATGCAGAAAGAAATCTTCAGCTGTGCAACGAAATCTTCAAAGCAATCTCTGTTCCCACTGAATCTCCCTTATTTTAACTTCTTTTCCAGTTTTACTACAACTACCTTGTATTCATTTTACTATTAATAAATTGGTGGTTTTTTAGCTGCTTCTGTGAAGTACCTTCAGGTGCATGAATTAATCAACATGCCAGTGAGAGAGACAAATAGTCTTCCTATTTTATAGATGAGAATTCTGAATAGCAGAGGGACCGATTTAATTTTAAAAATAGTCATGAAACATAGGGAAAAAAGTGAAATTAATCCTTACATTGTTGATCTTCAAGCCAAACAACATAGCTGACAAGTATGGTGTAATCTTCCATTTTTTACTCTACCTTACCTTACATGAACATCTTAGGTCATCACTTCATTCACAGAATAGGTTGAGGCTGGAAAGTCATCAAGACCATCTTGCTCAAACCCCACCTCTGTTCAGGTAAGGCCATCTAGAGACAGTTATCCAGGGTTATGTCCAGATGGCTTTTGAATATCTCCACAACATCTCTGGGTAACCTGTATGTGTGTTCATAACCCTCACAGTCAAAACTTTTCCTCTGTGTTCGGACAGAGCCTCCTGTTTCAGTCTGTGCCCATTGCCTCTGGTTGTGACAATGGCATGATTTTCTTGTTGTGTTTACAAACCGTAAACTTCATAGATATAGGTAATTTCAGCTGCAATGAAATTGCACATAATACCCAATGAAGTTGTATTTTCTTCCTGCTGGTCTAAATTTGATCCAGTATCTCCAGGAGCATTCTTTTCCTCCCTTATAATCTTCATTTGAGCTACTAGTCACTCTGTTAAGGAATTCAGATATCAAAGGAAAGTAATACTTAAAATTGCTTTGGTTTACAAATCTCCCTTAAATTAATTACATGGACCTTAAAAAAATTATTTTTGTTGTCTACAGTTAACTGACAAATTTAAAGTAATACGTAAATCTAATACACATAAATATTAAAGAACCTAAGATAAATATCAATGCATTTGAAAAATACTGGGGAAAAAAATCATCTTCATTGATGTTACAGCAGATGGGTTTCTGCAAAAGATAAGAGCTCAGTTGGAAGCAGACCAGAGGCTATTTTTGACATCCTTGTTAAAGGGACAGATGATGCCACACTAACTCTTTAACTAAGATTCACTTAGCCTTGAGTGATGTTTAGTAAAAATCAATTTGGAGTTCAAATGAGTTCAATGAATGTATTTTATGTATGTGTTCAAGGTTAGAATTCTAGGTCTTCCTTTTATGTTTTGAATTTTCTATTAAAATATATATATTTCAGTAGTGAAGGACTTGATACTTGTGGTGGTAGATGTTGACCCTTGTGCAAATATTTACCAGAAAAAAATCAGTGCTCTGCCTTGATACTAACCTTGTTAATCTTCATAAAAAATTATTCAGAAATATATCTAAACTTTGCTACAGTAAATTTATTTTTAATAGAAGTGTTTATTAATAGAAATGCTTATTTGTAACAGAAAACAGGGAACAAGCAAGAAAGAATGGTAGATTCTTGAAACAGTTATGGGTGTCTCATCACCTTTATTGAGGGTATTATATCGGAATTATGTAGGTTTACAGGTTATCTGCATTCTTAATGTGAAAAGGGCTTTGTGAAGTGATTTTTTTCTGAATTGTGGAAGAGTATATTTTCTCAGAGGGCTTAATAGATTTATTACACGATAGCTTCACTATATTTTGGATTATAATATATTCATTGATTAAAGACATTCTATGACAGGATGAGTAGTTACCAATAATCTCTTTAATTTTGGAACAGTATGTGCAACAAAAATATGAGCAGACACTACTAGATTTCAGACAGGACAATTGAGATGTGAAAATGTACACTGATATGTTGATAGTTAAGAGATTTTGGCAGAATGCTAGAAGTGAGGAAAGGGGGGAAATAATCATTTCTTTCAAGTTATTTCAAGCCATTGAAGCTTTGCCTATGAGCCTAAAGACAATTGTTTCAGTTAAGTGTGTTTACTTTGACTGCTCTCTCACATGAAAAAGGTAGACTTACTCAAACCCTTAGTGTTCAGTCTGTCAGAGCCCCAGGAAATCCAAGACCCTTGTGCCCAACCATTCTGTCAATATTCCTCTATGGGGACTCTTCACTGAGCTGTTCACAGATCAGAGGATGGCTCAACCAACTTGTTCAGGGTCACAGTCCAACCAGAGAGACCCCCTCCTGGGTCTCCACACCTTTACCCACTACCAGCGACTGCCAGTGCTCTTGAAGGGCTCGTATTAACAATTAGAGAATATCGCTCTTAATTAATAAAATTGTGATAGGTTACGGTTCAAAGACTGTTGGTGATGGCATCTGATTGCAAAAATGTACTTAAAGCAATATACTAATTCAAAGCACTATGCAGACAAGCTCTAGTACCCAATAAAAACTGGCAGGAGATCATCATTCAGCACTCACAGAGTATGGTTCTTACCCAATAGGCCTCCCTATGGGGCAGAAGACAGGTTTAGCCTGTTGACTGATCCCAGAAGTTACGACTGAGTCTTCCCCAGCTCTTCCCCATTCCTAATTCACTTTTATACTATTTCTTTGCGTTTAGGTGGAGCTTGCCTAACTCTAGCCATACCTCTTACTCAGTGAGGGATGATCGTACCCTTGGGGTAAGTATCTCAGTGTAGTATCTGACATAACCTTGGGAAGATGACATGCATGAGTCCAAGGAGAATGATTTCACTATGGCTGATGATTCAGCAGCAGAGTTTTTGAGTCACGTTAATAGCAAGAGGAGGTGGAATGTAAACCTTGGACAAATATTTGTTGAGGATGGTCATCTCACAAATAGGGATGAAGAAAAAGTGAAGGCATTCAAGCCTTTTTCTGTTTCAGTCTTTAACAATACTGGCAGAGCTTGGGCTCTCTGGTCCCGAGCTGGAGGACCATGATTTGTGGGAACAGTGACTCTCCATTTGTGAACACTGAAATTGTAAGGGACTGGCTGTATCAACTGAAAGTTCACAAGTCCATGTAACTGATGGGATTTATCCCAGCATTCTGAAGGAGCTAGCGGATGTGTGCGAGGCTTCATGGTGCACTGGGTGAAGAACTGGCTGAAGGGCAGAGCTCAGAGGGCTGTGGTGAATGAAGCTACANGGCTGTATCAACTGAAAGTTCACAAGTCCATGTAACTGATGGGATTTATCCCAGCATTCTGAAGGAGCTAGCGGATGTGTGCGAGGCTTCATGGTGCACTGGGTGAAGAACTGGCTGAAGGGCAGAGCTCAGAGGGCTGTGGTGAATGAAGCTACATCTGGCTGGTGACTGGTCACCAGAGATGTTTCTCAGGATGCAGTTCCAGGGCCAGTCCTGTTCAATCTGTTTATCAGTGATCGGGATGCAGGAGCTGAAAACACCATTAACAAGTTTGCTGATGATCCCAAACTGGGCCGTGCTGATGACTCTCTTGAGGGACAGGACGTTTTGCAGAGGGTTTAGATAGATTGAAGTTTTGGGCTGTGATTAATGGGGTGAAATTTAACAAGTTAAAATGCCGAATTGGGATAGGCTGACACCTGGCTGGAATGTTGACCTGCAGTGGGGGCTGGACACTGGCTCTGCTGCAGTGTAGCTGGCTCAGGGGCTGACAGCCCCAGTGACCATACATAGGGTCTTAGGCTGGGCAAAGATGGAGGGAGCCACAGAGAGATGGACAGGGAGAATAACAACTAACAGTGCACTCAGCACCATGACTTTCTGCATTTAATAAGCTGTAAGTTTACATCATGCTGCTTTACCATTCAAAGCGTGTGTAAGATTTAGTGAGCATTTATGACTGAATTTTGCAGTGAGTATACTCTTAAAATCACATTTTGAACAAGCAACAGCACAACTTGCCTTAGCTCTTTCATTAAATTTTTAGTTGTTTCATTAAATTTTATATAAAAAGAATCTATGTTTTAAGTTTTATTCAGTATCAACTTTGACTTAGTTTTTCGTAACTCGTATGTATATCTGTAAAGTGAAGTATGACAGTGAGTGCCATCTCTGGTAGCGATAGTTGACTCACTTTCAGAAAAAGTTGCATAATAAATTACAAGAACTTGGCTGCTCTAAGCTAAAGATTGGCTTCTGCAGGACAAACTGTTTTGTGAATTCTAATAACTAATAAAAAGTAATGTGAAGTCTCTTTATAAAAATTCAACAAATTTAATTGGAAAAAAACATTGCTTGGAATGTGTATAGTATAAATTAAAAAAGAGAATTACAAACTGGGCTCATAATGACAGACAAGGTAAATATCACAAAAAAAGCGGAGGTTATTTACTTTCACACTTATAATAAAAAAGAAAGGAAAATACTAGCTTTATTTACAGAACTCCTAGTTTCAGAATGATTCATTACTGTTAAAGTCTTTTACATTTTAAAACATGTTTTGAAAAACACTCAGAGATTTTCTTTTCTTTTT
>VXBT01002247.1:0-12735 GCA_013400235.1 Oriolus oriolus | reverse complement strand
TTTTTTTTTTTTTTGTAAAATTTGGTTGGTTATTCTTCCCTTTCACAAAATTTCATGATATTCAGAACATCTTTCCTTGCAAATATTATGGAAGAAAATTATGAAGATAAGAATAAACTTTCATACTGCAATTAGATATGAGACTTCCTCCAGGGTATTTTGAAATGTATTTTTTTGTGATTAACATTAGAAAAATACATATAGTTTGTTTATTACACACAGGTTAACATAAGTAAACACCACGTAAAATTCCTTGAGTGATTTTTTTAACTTACGCATGTACAGTAAAGTGGTCTAAGGGAAGAAAGGCCTGAAGCCATATTCATTCATGACAAGTGAGTAATAACAAGAAATCTTTTTGAACACTTCCATAAATAGCTTTTTTTTTCTCTTTTTAGCAAGTAACAATCAAAATCCCATCATTCACAGTGAGGTAAATAACTGAAGAAATTAGCAAAAGCACCCTGGAGATATAGAGCAGTAACTTGGTCAATTGTATAAATTAACCCCACAAAGTGAAGTTGAGGTTTTGAGGTAAACTAAAGATGATAAAAAGTTTATGTGGAAAAGAAGGGGTTTTAAACTAACAATTCTCCATCAAGGACCTGAAAGTTGTGTTAATTAGGTAGGAAAACATTCTATCAGAAGCAGTGGTAGAAAAATAGTAAGTAATTAACTGAAAAGTAAGAAAAAGATAATTAATTCAGCTTGTAATTGAATGAGGTACCAGTGTTAAGAACAGCATTTGCTCCACATGCAATTTACACCTTTATTAACAGTAAACATGAAGTTTATGCACCAGTTAAATTCCATATATTCCTTCAAAGAAAGTGTTTAACTTGGTGAGCAGTGGCACATAACAGAGCTGGGTCAGTTTCATTCCAACAAATAATATTTGCATAACTAATAGTGTTCACAAAATACTTACAAATCTGTAATACTGCAAATGTATACTGTAGATACTTTTCTACCTGTTAGCATGCAACACTATTGATTATTCATGCAATAGTCTTTTTAAAATGCTCAGCCAATTTGAAGGACCAACAGGATGTCCTGTAACAAACCACACATGTTATAATTAAAGGTGACACTGAATAACAGCAGTATTCATCACATCTGGTTGTTGAATGTTACACTGAGTTTGTTTTCACAAACCAGGAGAAATTTGCAAATAAGTCTGTAAATATGGTTGATAAACCTATCTAGTGCTTTGCATTCTACATCCTTTCATTTTTCTGTCTTTTTTTCTTTATTTTGTTATGGCTTTTCTGTGAAACAAATCATTCAAAATTTTAAATCATTTCTCTGGAAAAGAAACTAAATAAACCTGTAGTCTAAAAATTAGTAGTCCCTAAACTGGAAATTTATATTGTCTATTAGAAGTTCCATTGACATCTGCACACTCTTGTCTTCCGAAAAATTCAACACGAAATATTGTTTAAAGCAGTGTCTGACTTTCTGTTTACTCACTCTACTTTTGAGCACTTGATGGCTTCAGGACACTTTGTGTCCTGCTTACACTACAACTATTTAGTCTTTTTGTCATTAGTGTAATAAGGACTTCAAAATAAAGCTTTTCTTCTAGAATATCTTCATATTAAATTTCACAACTTAATATCAAGGCTAGATTGCCAGAATAAAATCTGGTAATTCAGAATATAAGATAGAGTCTTAGCAGTTATCAGCATTTTTAGACCACTTTATAAATTGATTTGGTTCTGGGCTTATCTTGGTTTTTTTTGGTGGGTTGGTTGGTTGGTTGGTTGGTTGGAGGTTTTTAGTTTGGTTTTGTTTGTTTGTTGTTGTTGTTGTTTTGCTTAATTGGCTGGGGTATTTTTCCTACTTAGACATACAGAATTATAGAACAATTCAAGTTTAAAGAGATATCTGGATGTCATCTTAACCTGCCTACTGCTAAAAGCTGCTCTAGGTAATGAATATAGTTGAAACAATATCAGCAATGACAATATTTTTGGGTACATTTCTTTCAATATTCTGTCCAGTAGTGAATCTTTAAGTAGAGACCATAAGAAATAAGACTTACAATATTTTTACATTTGATTCAAATGAAAATTCCTTTTTTGTAGAATGAATCTTAATACAGAGCTTCATACTTCTGAATTTTTGACTGAACAAGAAATAGTAAATATTTTCTAACCATAGCCAATCAGGATGTATCTTTGCAACTGTCTGTACTGTTAGTGCTTCTGTTTGAAAGTTCACTGAAAGAGTTCCTTACAGATATTAACTTAAATCTACAGAGCAGGCACAGATTTATCAGCATTTCACGGGGGCATTGTCTTAAATTTTATCATTTAATGAGTTTCAAACTCCCAGTGCAACATACTTGAAAGGAAGAGCCTTTTCACTTCGAGTTCTGCTGAGAGACAAAATGCACATATAATGCTGCTGAAATGTGTGTGCACCCAGAAGAAAATAATAGGCCAAATTCTATTTTTAATACACAAGCAGACACCAGTTCATGACCCATTAGAATTCAAGCAGAGACAGGTCACGTAAACGGAAGAGAAATCTCTAGAAGTGGTGACATATATGGAACTATGTTCTGCTGAGAAAGTTCCCTGGGCTGAAAATAGCTGGAGTTTGGAGTACTAAGGAGGGAGAGGCACTATCTTTTTATGATTACTCCTTTTTTTTACCTTCTCAGGCACTGTTTTTATCTCCACTGGAAGGATAGTACTCCACATGATACTGAGCAACATGAACATTTATTCTATCTCTGTATGGCTGTTCTTATGCTATAATACAAAGTAGGATGATATTATGTGAAAATTATGTGAATTAGACATGGCTAGTTTAGTTTCTCATGGCAGAGCACTAGTAATTGAGGTAATTTTGTTTAAAGATGTGAAATGTTCCAAATGCTTCAAAATCCACAGTGAGTTTGTCTTGAAATGCATTCTGTCTTGAAGTAGTTAGAGAAGGATGGTAGGCAAGGCTGAGGGCAGCTCAGCATCATTCAGGAGAATGAGTGCTTAGAGTGGTAGCTGATCACCGAGGCAGCAGTAACCAGTGCCCTGTTCTGCTTGTTGAACGCGGCTGTCACTCCTTATGCCTCTTTACTGTCTCTCTCCCTTTCTGGTGCTGATCATGGAGCTCTTCATGAGAAAAAAAATTGAAGGATTGATTATGAAAGAAGGAGGGTGGGTAGAGAGAAAAAGTAGGGTTGCTCACCATACTCAGCAGCCCAAACCATGGACTGTGTCCCTTTTGGGGTGATACATTCCTCTGGCCATAGTGCCTCCCAGCCCTTTCTGCCCTTGTTTTGAACCCATCTAGCATTTGTTTCTCCAGTGTTCTTACCTGCACTTAACTCGCTGAGACAGAGAACTGTCCACTGCTATAGAGTGGAAGAAAATTTGCTCAGGCTTCCTGTCTCTCTACTCTCTGTGGTCTGTCCTCAGAATTTATTGACATTTTAAGATTAGATAAAAGTTTTCTCAAATGCAGTTAACATACAGGCTTCATATCGCAAATCCAAGCTAATTGCTGTCAAAAAAATCCAGAAAAACTGAAAAAGGGTGTGGCAGAACATAAATCGATGTTCTAAGGCTCATATAATATGGCAAAGAATTAGTAAGGCCATAGGTTTGATTATGATTCATTACAGGCAAGTGTCAAACATATTCTTCTAGAACATTTAGTAAAGAATTATGTCAGAGCTTAAACTTCTGTCAAGAAAGAATAAAAATAAAGCATGAGTATTTGGTCTGTGAAGAAAACCCTACTTGTACCTGGAAATAATATGTGTGTGGCTTCACATATTTCTGCAATGTTGAACTTTATGAATCAGGAAATATAAAAGAAATTCTGATGCAAAATTCTGTGTCAGAGAGGCTGTAGCAAATAGAAAATGGATTTGCAACATGCTACTGCTTTATTGTTTTTGATAATGGATTTTAATTAAGCAGTAGCATTTCCATGAATTAACTTTTGTCTGGGTGCTCTGAATGTACTTTGTTTTTTTCCCAGTGCGAAGCCTTTATTATCATGCCTTATAAAAATAGAATACCAGAGGTTTTACTATTGCCCAAAAAAATGTTTTAAAATTCCAGAGCTTCAATAGTTCCTTTCTTACTTTTTCTCTTCCTGACAGATTAATTCATATACACGCCCACAGACAAGCATTTGCATGTCTGTCATTAATACTTCAGCTAGCCTAGAAATAGTGAAAGTTCATTGTGGGACTTGCTGCATGTGAACTTAAAACTGAATGGCTGTACAGTTCTACAAACTTCTAGGCTCCCTTCAAATATATGAATTGCATTCATCTGGTAAGTTGTGCAGATTTGTGTAGTGTAATGAGACATAAGATAAGTTTTTCCACCAAGTAAACAGCTGATGAGGTTAAAGATTGCTAATATTTCTTATCTTTATATGAAAAGATATGCAAACAAGGTAAGAAAATAAATTCAAAAAAGTACACTTCAGCAGTAGCTTCAGAATAAGACTTCCTTTTTGACATCTTTAAAAATAAAGAGCAGTCATATCAGAGGTGAACTTTCTGATTCTCAGGAAACTCAGCAACTTTTTCTTTTTTTCTGCTTATTTCCAAATACCATGGAAAATCAGAAGTTTGGACTCAGTGTCTATTTGGTATATTTTGTGATTTTAAAAATAGGAAAAAATTTGTGCCACAGATTTTGCAGTGAAAGAGGGGTTCCTGATAAAGTCCGAAAACATCCCAGAATGTCACTGTCACATTCTTGAAAAAATATATGGGTAAAGACAATGTTTGCTTGATTGTCAGCTGAGAAGCCACTCTTTCACAAATGATAAAGAGACAGAAAATTTAAACCCAGGCCTCCAAACCCATCTTGCTTATTGGTGTGAGAAGTTCTGTCCGCACTCATTGTGAAAGGCACTTGTCTCTCTGATTTTAAGCTTCCCGCAGAGAAGAAAGGTAACACCACAGTGACACTGGATATGAAAGCATGAAAATATTTCTTACTGCTTTTTTCTGTTTACACAGAAAAGCCATGCAGAAGTGAATAATTCTAACTTGGAGCAGGGTTGAACTAGTGCATAGTAAAGCCAGGAGGCACACACTGAAAGGGAGAAAACAAACAGTTAAATGTCTTCTTGCAAGAGAGCAAAGAAAGAGAATTATAAGTGAATTATAGACTTTATATAGTCCAGTCTCTAGTAGCCTTGAAAGGTATTTTAATCTGAAATAGCTGTTGTACACATTAAACGTGCTCTCTGATCTTCCAGAGGTTAATACAGTGCTCATAATTATGAAAGAAATCTCCATGTCTCCATATGTTTAATGTGAAAATGAGACTTGGGTCCTTGGCAAGAAAAAAATTCTGTCATATTTCTCATAGGAAGCAAAATTCACAAAGTTTCCTGACTTATTTTAGACTCCCTGACCGGGATGCACAAAGATGACAATGGAGAGATTGTGTCAAAATTGTATTATACAGTTCTGAGGTGAGATGTTGGGGGGTTGCAATAATTGTTTACTCATTTTTGCATGGATTAATTTATATATGCTATGTGTTACTGAATAAAAATGTATACATAATGTATTCATACATAAATGTATGAATAAAAATACTAGTTTAAATGAGAATGAGTAATTATTCAAAAAATACTTCCTTCTTAAGTCTTTGTTTCTCAAGGCATAACACAGCTGTGTATTTATTAGCAAGAAACTTGTAAAAATAACATTTAAATAAAGAGCTTAAAAATTGTTTCCAGAAGACTGAATGAGATATAGATCTTGCTTATTTGTAGTAATGTTGTGGCAACAACAGCAACTATAATACGTCAAATTATTTCCAACACATTAGGCAAACAAATCATTTATATAGACTAGAGCAAGTAAATTATTTATATATTTATTGTGCACAGAGCAGCAGTAAACTGTGCCTGAGAGCCCTGTAGCAGAAAGCACATCACACTGTCTAAATCCATAAAACAGGACTTGCGGGTTGAACATAATACACAAAGATTTAAGATGTGTTCTGAATCACATCTTTAAAAAGAAGGAGAATATCTGGCCTCATGCTAAAGAAAAGGCACAGGGGAACCAAATGTCTTACGTAGTATTTTGTTGTTTCAAGTGGTTTGAAATGAAGATATTTAACGTGAAAATTGTGTTCTGCTGTTTATTTCACAGTGAACGAAAGGGCTAGAGCCTTGTGACTGAAACAACAGTAAACTGGAATAAATTCAACAACTTGATAGGTAGCGAATGGAAGACTTGCCTTGTGCTTATACAATGTAGCATTTCCTCCTCTTTACCAGAATTAAGAAGTCACAGTTTTGGTTTCCAAAAACAATCCCGTTGTGGACACACCTGCCAGCTTGGAAAAGGTGATGAACTGTATATGAAACAGTAGCTTCACAGCTGCTGTAACCCTCAGTCCCAAGTAGAATGCCTTCTAAAGGCAATCAACCTTAAGGTGGTTGTCACTTTCTACACCCATGACGACTCTGCTGTCGTTATACTTGTAGTGGAGAAAGACATAAATGACAGAAAGTACTTGTGCTGATAATAGACCTGTGTCTTAATTAAATGTCTGTCGCACATTACATTACCAGAGTACTAATGTAACCTCAGGCTTTTTATTCCTTTTTCTCAGAGTGTGGGTAATGTAGTGTTTCTCCTTACACTATTTTCTCTTTTGTACCTATCTTGAGATTCTCCATTCAGAAACTGTTGACCTACCTTCTAATTTCTACAGCAATATTAAAATACTGCTTACAAGTGAAACAATTTCTTTTGATACTTGCTAGTACATTTTCCAAAGTGAAAGGTGAATGTGTACATGTAGGAAAACACCTCCTTATCTAAACTGAGGCATTTTTTAAACTGCAATTTTTTTGAAAATACTCAAAATTTTTGTAGTACCTGTAATCTGCTTTTTCATTATTTCTCAAGTTTCCCGATTATGGCTGTGTTTTCAAAAATGAGGGCTAACGAGTGTCTTTACTGTATTTTAATGTAAGAAGCACTATATGACATTGGACGTAGCTCATAGTACAGAACTACTTATGATGGAGAGAACAGAAATTAGGCAATATTTATACAAACACTTACAAATTGTTCTTTTTAGTACCTGAAACAAAGTACTTTTACATATATATATATAAATACGCACATATATATGTATTGGTATATGTAAGCATGTATAAGAATTGTACAAGAATCTTACAAGGGAGAGAAACTGATATATATTTATCTGGAAAATAACTATGGCACTTTCAATTCAAAACTATTATATTTCAAGTAATATTGCAGTACAAGGTAGACAGCTGAGGAAAATGAAATTTGCAAATAAATTATTCCATCCCACAAGAAGAATTCATTCCCAATAAAATGTTCATATTTTGCAAAATTGCTTTTCCATTCAGGTGTTTTTTTTAGAGCGATTTGACCTATGGATTTCATATTTTTTGTAATACTTAGCCGAACTCTGTTCATTAAAAAAACATTGAGTTAACAGCTCAGTGATCATGAAGCTGGTTTGTAATATTTTTTTATTTTTTTTTTTTTTTTTTTAGCTTGGGCAAGGAACATTGTTAGTCAAGAGTCATTTTAGTTTTAAGCTAGGTCCTTTCAATTATATGAAGGTGAATTAAATTGCAGTATCCAGCAGGATTTCTTGACAGGAAGATCCACATGCATAAAAAACAAGAAAAAAATAGGTTCATCTTCAGCATTATTCTCCTAAGAAGAGGTTTTTCAAAAAATCAGCCTTCAAATTATATCACATTCTTGAATTCTCCAGTTTGGTAAGTTGATTTTTTAAACCCCATATATAGCATAATCATAGCATTTCTACAATCACATGGTCCTTCATTACCTGCAAGAACTGAAGGCTCAATAAATTAAAATTGTTAGTCTCTAGAAAACAAAAGTATAATTAATTCACCACAGTAATCTGAACTCCTTGCTATGCTTTCTCCATGAATGACTTCTGTTGGTCAAGGTTTGGAATTAACATTTCAGTTACAAACAGATTTTTACACAGATGTTAAACAGATATCAGAAAGCGCAGATCAAATATATCACCTACTGTTCATTTCAGTGCAAGAGGCAGATATAATAACTCTTTCCTCAAATTACCAACAGTATGTGGTGGCATTATGGAGAATTTTTGGAAATCCACCCATTTTAGTTGCTACATTTAGTCTTAAATAACCTACAGTGTTCAAGATTTTGTTCTGTAACTGTTTTAGCTAAACTAGCTAATCAAAGTTTGAAACCACATGTCAAGTGAGATGAACTCATTGAAACATAATTGATTCTTTTATTTATAATGCAAGTACTTAAATGCTTGCTTGTATACCATCTTGCTTCCAATAGACTATACTTATTTTACTTACAAATTCAGTAGTCCAGGAAAGGAACTTGTGTGCTCAACAATTGTTTAGTTCTATTAAAATGATTAGTAAAATAAAATGATTAGTAAAACTACACCCTCCTAAATTAATTACACCAGAAAACATTGCATTCTGGAAATCTGTGTCTGCATGATTGAGCACTGATTGTGCCAAAAGTACATCTAAGCACTCAAAAAAAAATCCGTGTAATAGCTGGCTGATATCTTTTTAAAAAAACAGCAAACCAAATTTTTATCTGAATAGGACATTTATACCAAAATTTAACATAATATTGTTCAAATGAAAATCATCAAAATTATGGTCAGTATGGTGGATTAAACCAATACAGTGATTGTAACACAATTTCTGCGACTGTTGGATAGGTGTATACTTCTTTTATATTTATATATATATGTGCACGGAAGTGATAAAACTCTACACATTCAGGCACAGCATGGATTTTAAAGGTGTGAAGAAACTTTATTTACCAATTATTTCAGATTCCATCTTGAAGTAGCCTGACATACAAGAAAAAAATTAGTATCATCCCTAAAATACATTTCTAGAGCTGCATATATAACATCTATTCTTAAGTTTACTAACAGACTGTGAAAATGCAGTGCACACACACAAAATCTTTTTATGCACAGCATAATATAGAAGAGGTGAATAAAGGAAGTCCTATACAGTGTATAATCTTAGAAAATAAGGGCTTCAGGGGGGATTTTAAATCACAAAATGTTGAACAAAATATAGAAAATAAAATAAATCAGTCCAAGTATGTAAGTAATCTTGCTTTTAATAGACTTTAATATATACTACATGTCAGCAAAAATGCAAAGGAAAATGTCAGATACTATAAAGTTCAAATGACTGGATAATAATCAATCAATCAATCCATCAGTCAATCAATCATGTAACTAATTAAAGAGGTCAGGTACATGTAAAGTTGCTTTTACATACTGCCAAATACATTAATGCTTTGGGCAAAATCAGCCAACATGCAGAAATCACGACCTATTTAGGCAATTTGACAACAGTATTTGTTTCTCTTTTGTTCCAGAATGCATATAAACAAAACCACTTGTCTTTTAATTCAAAACTATCATGAACTTTTATATCATGAAAAGCCTCTATTTTTCCTCCCTAAAGAACATTTACTTATATGGTTTATGTGATCAAAGTATAGTAGATGGTAATCTTTTTTCCCTATATATGCATAGAGTTTTGTTCAAGGAAGTTTTAAATCAAAGTAATCCAATGGGAAAGTTCACCTTCAGGTTCAGGTGTATTTCTAATATCTGATAAGTTTAGAAAATAATAAATAGCTTCTACTGTTTCCCACTGTGAACAACATTAGTTGCCAGAGCTACAGCAGTAGTAGAGCAATAGTTGTGTGAAAAAAGCATCTGTTTTCTGAATTGCTTCTACTAACCTCAAAGAAGACCTTCAGGTTTGTAATGGTAAGATGAATGTCAACAGTAACTGAAAGAAGCTTCAAAAGAAAGTCAAGAAGCAATTTATGGCCCAAATGACTTGCAATTACTTCTTCTAGCCAACATGTACAGAGAGGTTGCTTGTCAGCTCCCTAGGAACTGCTTCTGAGCTATTTTTTTTTTTACTTGTACAACCCATTTTCTATTCTTTTCTTCACCTGACACCCATGAGATGTTAGCAGAACTAATAAGTGACACCTTCTTTCCCTTCCTCCCTCCCTCCTTTCCTCCCTGCCTCTCTTCCCCTCCTCAGATGTTGTTTCTGCCCTGGAGTAAGAAAACAAAATGCCATCACTATTATTTTCTGCATTATAAAGTAGAAGGGAAAAGTATTGAAAAGGAAGAATAATGTTTTTCATTTGTGGGTTGTGGTGGATATAGGGGGTCAGTACAGTATTATAATATTCTAAAATGAAAGAAAGCCAAGAGCAAATGTGCAAGAGAAGGACTATAAAATAGAGAGTTGTAGGTCTAACGTGAAGAACGGATGCTACTGCTGAGAAAAACAAAGCATTGGAAGCATCAGTGACAGATAAAACTGACAGAGGAAGAGTGGATAATACAAACACAACTTTAAGTTAGAGTGGTGCAAAGACTGAGTAAAAGAAAAAGTAGTGGCAATGACACGGAGAAAAGAAACAAAGACAAAAAAAGGGTAGTTGTGTTAGGTAGACTCAAGGCAAGCCAGTTTAGCACTATGACCGTCCAAGCCTTTGCTCCAACTGGAAGTATGTTTGTTAGTGTTCTAACTTCATGCAGGATGAAAAATTGGAACAAAATATTTTATGCCCTATAAGAAGGCTAAACTCAAAATCTTAGGGAGCTTCCTTTGAAGTTCACATAAGTGTTAGAAGGGGATAAAAATTGGTTTTAGTCTAAGGTTGAAAAGTTCCCATGCAATAACAAAATCTAGTTCTCCCACAATTCAAAACAGGGTGATAAAATTTTTGAGTATTCCTTTGGGCCTTTGTTTAGTTCCCTTGCAAATAGCATTAATTTGTTGCAGATTTCAAAATTAAAAGTGTTTAGTTGTCAGTGCTAATGTTGGGTTTAATGCTATCTGCTAAACATACAAATATTGTTGCTGACAGAATTGTCCTAGAAGTCTATTTATGTAAAAGTCATTTCATGGTAAGGTTAGACTTATTCTTCTGATGTAGTGCAGAACAGTTTGACATCAAGCACAGTTGCCGATGGGCAAGAAAAACATAGAGAAAATGCAAACAGGGAAAACATGCTGTGTTTTACAGGGAAACTTCAACAGCTATCAGATAGCACTGGGCCTGTACTAGCTCCAAACTCAGACGCTTCGTGCTCTAACCAGTATTGAAGATTGTTATCTTGTACCAAAGAAGGTGGAAAAAAAGTGACATGATTTGGCAAAGATAGATAACTTCTAAAATCCAGCTGCTGCTAGGGCAGCTGAGTTTCTAGAGTAGGGAAATGTTTTTAGCATAACCAGCTTGAGCCATCACTAACAAGTAACCACATCCACAGGAGTCAGTACAGGGAGTTGTAACCAAACTGTCCCCGGACTCACATTGAACTAGGCAATGCTTATCCTTCTAGCAGCAGCCAGTGATCCTGAGTGAATTCTTTTCTTGTCACTATCGTTTCTGTCTTTGCCACCTCATAACTGGTCTCTTTGAGTGGCCACCATACCTATTTTTAATTAACTTAAGCTTTCATTTTTGCTGAGACGTAATATAGTACTGTCTCCCCTGCTACAGAGGCCATTTCTATCTCTGGTGGATGCCTCTTCCCAGCAAAAAATGAAACCTTATGCTCAGCTGAATCTTTGCAGAACTCTGCATGTGACAAGTTAGGCTGGAGATGGTGCTCATTGAAAAGACAGGTACTTATGCCCAGCAGCACTGTGTAATGGTATTTTTGCTAGCTAATACAAATTCCTCCTTGCATGCCTGTGAAAATCTACCATGCCTTGCATGCACTGGCACTGATTTCCAAGGTGCCCTGAAATCACAACAGAGTGGAGCAGGGAGTTTAAGCACTCTGTGCTACTACAGTATTACTGCTATAATGCAATGCAGACGAGAGTAACGTACTGCAAGACTTCACCATTTTTTATGATAAAGAACACAGATTTGATTCCCAGAAACAGTTTCTGTTAAAGTATTCTGATGTCTTTATGGTAAATATTACATCCAAATAGTGATCATAAGGTATAATCTCAATTTACCACTGTAAATTGGTTTTATTAAAGAGCTTATTCTAAAAGAGAAGAAATCTCCTATAGGTAGACTTTATAAACAAAGATCAAGTCACTCTCAGGTAGATAAGAGCTGGATTAAACTTTGAGATCTTATCTTGGCCAATGGTAGTTATTAAAAACAAGCACAGAGGAATTAACATTAATTAATAGGTAGGATATAACAGGTCATTGCCAACAAGTTAATTTCTGACAGATTAACTTTTTCTATTGGTGCAAGACTTATTTTTTAAAAGAATAATAATAATAAACAGTGAAAACCTGATGTGCATATAAAAATATGCACAAAAGAAAATATTGTGTACTTTCTTGTACTGAAATTTAATGTGAATGCCTGAAGTACTGACAGCCATTTTGAAAACTGACATGAACTACCTGAAAAGAAAGTCAGCCACAAAAGTCTATTAAATAATGTGTGTTGCCTGAGGTATCTACATGGTGATCACCGTATAACATATGTACTACTCCTAGGCAGTTAGCTGCCTTTGTTACAGGAAATACTAGATGTTTTGGAGTTTGTGAAATCAACCCCTTGAGTGAATTTTTCCAGAGACTTCAATGTTTACAAGATACTTAATTAGCAATTACATCTGGCTTTAGAGTCATTTAGCAATCCCAGGAATACTTATGATTTATACTGATGCCATGATGATT
>VXBT01002240.1:11866-37239 GCA_013400235.1 Oriolus oriolus | reverse complement strand
TTGGAGAATACCATCCCTAAACCATGATACTGAGAGCTACTACTAGCCAAGGGGACTATGGTTGTAAGGAACTTGCTTGACCTAGGATTAGACATGTATTTCCTTATGGTCTTTAATTGCACACCCTTTCCTCTCCTTTCTGTTAAGTATTTTGCAGAGACATAAAGCCTGACTTAACCTATATCAGAAAAGATCCCCAGCCCTGTTGGTTTCCCAGTATTTTGAGATGTGACATGACACAGGTCTTCATACACCAAGTGACCGTGCTGTATGTGTGAAAGATTCTAAGTACAGTATTGGTTTTTTATACTCAACATCTATGAGCATCTCTTAAAGCAAACATCTTCCCTTAATTAATTAGTTCTACTAATGTGTTTTAGCTAGCAATTAGGGAGCTGCTCAAACAGCTTAGAAATCAAGTGTCTCTCTGAGCATCACAAAGGCAGGCAGGTGTTCCTTTCCAAGACAATTAGCCACTGGGGTTTTTAGGAGGTCTAAGGAGTAAGAGAAGAATTATGAGCTGGCATTGAGAGATGGTTTTTCTGAGTGACACAGCTGACACAGTAAAGGAATATTACTTCGAAATATTTCTGTGTTTAGTTTGTGTTTTGCCCTGATATTTGTATATCAGGCTCCTAACATAAAGCAGAATTGTTCTGCAGTAGAAGGATACTATTGCTTGTTGTTCCACACAAAATCCTAACAGAACTCGTGCCCCCATTTAATGTATGTTATATTAACAAAAGTAAGAAGAATTCAGCTCTTCTTATACCCACAGAGGCTTTTCTCTGGTTAGTTTGCTGAATATTTTAGCTTCTATTTGACATTAGTCAGAACACTGGCAAGAAGCTCAGCACAATTATAGTGAGCTGCTAATTTACAGAAATGATTTTACAGTATATTTAACAGGCTATTTAAATTTTGAATGTTCTGTGGGGAATAGTGCAACTGTGTCATCCTGTACATATCTTCTCAGCACAAAGCAACGTTACAGAGTGACTGAATTAAATTAAAGGGCCTTTTGAAACATGTGACTTGAAAAACTGGAAAACTGGGAAATACGGGATTATAACACTTGATCTTCTACCATCTTGTGATGCTAGGAAAGGACTTTCAGTTCCGAGGGCTGGTAGGCATGTTTGGACTTACGTAGTTAAAATGTAAATGTAATCTAAAGGTAATGTGAAATGTCATATTCATAGCATCATAGAATACCAGGTTGGAAGGAAGCTGAAGGATCATCTGGTCCAACCTTTCTTGGCAAAAGTACAGTCTAGATAAGATGGTCCAGCACCCTATCCAGCTGAATATTAAAAGTGTCCAACGCTGGGGAATCCACCAGTCCCCTGGGGAGATCATTTTAATGGCTGATCTCACTGTGAAAAATTTTTATCCTGTGTCTAATCAGAATCTCTTCAGAAGTAACTTGTATCCACTACCTCTCATCTTTTCATGTTCCTCCTTGTAAAATCCATCTTCTTTGTAGCCACCCTTTAAATACGGGAACATGGTAATAAGGTCTCTCCTAAGCTTTCTTTTCTCAAGGTTTAACAAACACAGTTCACTCAGCCCTTTCTTACATGGCAGGCTTCCCAGTTCCTTTATCATCCCTGTAGTCCTTCTCTTAACCCTCTCCTGTCCATCCACTTATTTTTTTTCATGGGGGGACCAAAACTGAACACCGTATTACAGCTGTGGCCTGGTAGGCACTGAATAGAGTGGGATAATGATTTCTTTATCTCGGCTGGTGATGCCCTTGTTGATGCAGCCCACCATTCTGTTGTTTTCTTCACCAGAGCACCACAGTGTTCACTCGTATTAGCTTGTTGTCCAACAGGACCCTCAGGTCCTTTTCCACAGAGCTGCTCCCCAGCTGGGTTGTTCCCAGCCTGTGTTGTGTTCCTGGATTATGTTTTCCCAGGTGCAAGACCTTACTTACATTTGTCCTTGCTGAACTTCATAAGGTTCTTGTGAGCTCACCCTTCCAGTTTATCCAGGTCTACCTGCAGGATGACTCTCCCTTTAGAAGTGTTCTGTTTCCCACTTGGTTTGGTATCATCAGCAAACTTCACCAGGGCATGCTTGATTGCATCATCCAGATCACTCATAAAGATATTAAACAGCATTGGGTCCAGTGTTAATGGCTGCAGTATCCCGCTTGTGACAGGCTGCTAGTTTGAAAAGAAGCTATTTACCACCACTTGCTGACAGGCTGGGGCCTGTCAGCCAGTTCCCCACTCTCTGCATGGACCACTTGTCTATACTATAATGCATCAGTGTCTTTAGGAGGAGGCTGTTGGAAACCATATCAAAAGCCTTGGAGAAATCCAGGTAGACAATGTCCACGGCTTGTCCCACATCAACTAAGCAGGTTACTTTCTCATAGAAAACTATTAGTGTTTTCTTTGGAAAAAATTACTAGCCTGCATCCGGCCAGCCTTATCTGAAACACTAAAAAGACATGCAAAGAAGTGCAAGCCCTGAAAAATCAGTCCTGACACTCATGTTTTGTCATGAAATATTTGCCCTGAGAACTGAGTTCTTTGGAGAACTGCAGTGAGAGCATTCTTGTGCTCAAGTGGGTTTTTAGTTGGTGCATAGAAGTAGCAAGCAAGCAGGGAAAGTTCTGATGAAAAGTCCCTGGAATCAAGAAGCTTAATTCACCAACTTCTCCTTGGACTACAACTTTTCCAGCCAGACTCAAATTCTCCACAATTAATGTTAAAAACAAGCAATCTAAACAAAATCCAAACTTAATTAAAGAAAGTAAAATGAGAGGCTTTTACAGGCATGACATAAGATATTAAAGTGCAATGTGTCTTGTCTTTTTTTAATTTCTTGTCAATTTTTTTCTCCAGGGTGACAAAGAAGCGGAACTAGGGCTGCCCTTCTCTCCTCTGTGTGATCGGAAATCTACTATGGTTGCTCAGTCTCAAATAGGTATGACCCTTTTGGTGCATGCAGAGTAGCATCTTAAAAGAAAAACTTCGTCTTCTCAATAATGCTAAGATCCTACTGATCTCATCATTTGGAACTATGTTAAAGAGAGGAAATAAGGCACCATGGCATTATTTTCCCCAGGATACATTAAATTTATGGTGATGGTTCTATACAGTAACCAAGTTACGTCTGACATGTCTGCAGAAATAACTACAGTACCTGGTTATGACGCTTACTACATGGTTTTGTGAGCTGTGAAGACAAGGCACACATGGGAATATCATGTGAATGAGTGTCATTGGTGTATATGAAAATGTAATGTCAGTTCGTTTGATGACCTGGGCAAAACAATTTATTCCTTCCATCCTTTCTTTCCCAATGCTTTAAACCAACCATTATTTTTCACTGAAGCCAAGCAACAGCAAACCTTTTTCTGTGCCACCCATTCGGAAAAAAAGATGTTTTTACAGACTCACCAACAGCACTTTCTCTACCTCTCCTTCAGTTACTGAGTGAAAAAGTAGGGCAAGGATGAGGCAACAAGCCTGACATTTAGTGAAAGAAGAGGGGCTAAGTGAATTAAAACTGCTCAGGGAACTTGGCGCAATGAAGAGAACATGGAAAAGGTAGATTCGTGGGTGGATTTTTATACCTTGGAAGCAAGTGAAGTAGAAAGAAGAACATGTTCCGAGTTCAACTGGAGAATAGGTAGCCAAATGGAATAAAAAAGGAAAGATAACCTGGACACTAAAATTGAGGGAACTAAGAAAGACAGAAAGAGAGAAAACATATTAAAAAAACCAAACAAAATATTTGAAGCAAGAAATTTCTCTCAAAGACTGAAACAAAGATTTCCCTGAATCTAGGAAAGTACAGATTCACATCTTTGGCTAAGAGCTGCTCCTGTTTAAAATTATTTCATTGTTCCTAGTAGGCAAGCCATTATCTCAGAGAGAGCATCCCAAATTTTTCTGGCTTTGGAAGTTTAGACAATTCACCTCACAATCTGAGTTTGAAGAGCCCTATACAAGCCTGTATACCAGGTTTACCAGGCTTGTAGCATTTAGTCCTCTGCAACAATAATCCACCATACAACTGTGTGTTCTGCCAGTAGCTCCATGGAGGAAAGCAGCAACAAACTTGAAGTGCTACAGTTTCAGCTAAAACTCATGTTGAAGACTCCTGAACATAGGTTTATTGCTGTGCTGGGGGAGAAGATAACCTCTCCCTCTCTGGTTGCTGTGAGAGAAAGTACAGGTAGATACTTTTCTTACACATCCATTTTATCAGCTTTCAGATATGCTCCTCACTCCGTACAGGGAAGAGGAGTTGTGCCTCCCCTGGGGTCCCTCCACAAAGGGTTGTGTATGCTTGCGAATCAGTTTTCCTGGTCCTCTCCTTTTGTGCTCCTTTGCTCAGAAAGACCAGGAGAAGAAGCTTCTGTTCCAATGCCCCTTGTGTCAAGCCACTGCAAAATTAATGCTATATTAAACCATCACAAATACAATTTACCTTAGAAGCACTTGTCAGTAGACAAAGGCAGGCTTATTTAGTCATATACTATTTCATTTGTGCAGTTTAGTAATCCATTGACATTAATAGACAACTCTTTATTTTTGTCTTCTACCATTATAAAATTATTAATTTCTCAGTCAGCTGCACATTTTGACAGTGTCTTTTTCTAATGTCCCTTTTGTTAAATTGAAACCACCTATGTTTTCTGGCTATCTGCTGAGATAAGACTTTCAAAGTTGTAGGCTAGATTCTCAGACAATCTCTTTACATTCATTTATTTACCTAATTAATAGCCTCAACAAATTGTTTCCTGGACTAGTAATTGCATTTCTTTGCAAAAGTAAGTTCTTACTGAATTCCAAATTGTGCTATTATATGGTTGGACTTGATGATCTTAAAGGTCCTTTCCAACCTTAGTGATTCTATAATTGTCATCTGCACCAAGAAGCCATCAATTCTCACAAATAAAAAACCTTTGTTCTTTGTGAAATAAAATTGTACTTTGGTTCTATCAAGGACACAGCCTAGAAATCCTGTTCTTGTGGCTCAACTTGTTTGTAGTTGCTGGTTTGCTGCTGTAAGGTCACGGTAGATGCAACAACAGTGGGCACGCATTTTCATTAATGAAAGCTTTTCAAAAATGCAGACTGAAGGTTTTGGCAGTATGGATTTTTGCATGAAATTAAACAATCCAATGGAAAAAAACTCCTCAAAGGAAAGAATGTGTTTCTCCTGTTGCGTCAGGTTATGAAAAAATTGTTCAGTTTAAACTGATAAATAAAAACCCCATGAATATAAATTAATGAACTTTATTTTGAAAACCTATTAATGTTTATTATAATGAACAGTTTATTATCCTTTTTCTTATTCAATAGAATGAGTATGGAAAATACTTCTATATCATAGTGAAGTACAGAAACGGGGAGAGATTTTTGTTGGGAAGTCAAGCTGCTTGTAAGAGTGGGAGAGAGAAAAAAAAATACAAAGAAAACCAGACCAAGACTTTCATATTTCCCAGCAAGAATATCAGGAGCTAAAACTTCTCTGGCTCAAACTCTAGGAAGCTTGTGTTACTGAAGATCAGCCTTTACTGTCACTGTCCTCTTTTGCAGCTGATAAATGCAACAGCAGGCTTTTATTTTTGTCCTTTTACTGTCAAGAAATAAAAATGCACTTTCAGAAAACATTGGATAAAGGCTGATGAGTGCATGCTGCTAATTTTTTTTTTATGGTGGACTTTAAGGAAACTGTCCTCTACCCAATTTTTTCTCTGTTGATGTTCACAGATCTAATGAATGAACAGTAAACATATGCCTGGAATTTGCTCTTAGCATGCAGCATTAACTAGTAAAATCATCTTAGTCTCTAGGGTACAGAAATGTTTATCTTGCTCATTGTAGTGAAGGAGAAAAAGGATGATAAACTGGTCATTAGCATTAATAGGTTTTAAAACTCAGGCTCATTATTTGATATTCAGGGTTTTAATTAGCAAACTAAATAACCATATTTAAATCTCAGTGTCTTCAGCTAAAGAGTGAGAGCACACAAGGTGGGGAGGCTGATGAGAATATGGCAAAAGTTACATAATTTTAATAAAGTCCTATTTTTTTTTCTACAGTAGCAGAAATTCCAGCTTTATTATAATCCCCATTAAGATAACATAGTTGAATAACTTATTCATGTTACAGAGAATAGAGGAAAAAATGCCACATATCAAAGAAAAGTTTTCTATGTATTTGTTTGCAGAGTTTGTTTACCTGTGGCACCTCTGCTCATCTTTGTTGATGAGATGCAAGACCTCTCACAGAAAACTTGTTTCTTAAACACAACTGTTTAATGTGTTTATGTGCAACTGTTCAGTATCTCATGAAACAGATCCCACTGTCTTGCTGCTGAAGTTGTGACATATTCATGTGTCTGATATCAGAGATTTGCATGTCTCAGGGTTGTTAGTGGCAATTGAGCAATTGGCAGTAGTATTACTTGCTGAGCAGAATGACAGGTACTATGACTTGGGTTTCTTCGGTCATTAAGAGGTAAATAAGTTTTTGAGTGAAGTGGAATAGAAGAGACAGACAGAGACACAAACATATGTAAATCAAGTTCTCATTATCCTTAGGATTCCTGTGGCCCACTTAACATTGTTCTCAGTCAGTAAAATTTCCAATGCTTAGAAGAATTATATGATGTTTACTGGGACTGTCTAGGTTGTGATCTAGCATACAATTTCCTGTTCAAGCTTTATACTACATGCATTTCTGATTAACTACCTGGGAATTCTTTTTTCCTAAATTTTAATAGATAAGACTGACTCAGTGTTATGGAGGCACATGATTCACATGTTCAGGTAAGACTGAATGTGTCTCCACATTTACAGAATGTTACTTGAAAGTAACACTTTAAATTTGATTGGCATGAAAATACACATAATAATCCATCCTTTTACAAATTTAGAAAAAATATGGGGAGGGAAATGGAACTAGGAGGATGGTCAACTGCTTTGCACTCAAGATGTGGATTGAAGCATCTGTGAATTCAAGTGCCTGAACCACATGGTCTCTTCTTCTTTTGTTGTTCAGTTATCACCTAGAATCACCAGTGCCGTAGAAACATATCATGACCTGGAGTCGTGGTTTGACACTGGCCCAATGCCAGGCACCCACTAAAGCCACCCGCTCACCCTCCCCTGCCACAGCTGGGCAGAGGAGAGAAAAATTTAATGAAGGGTTCATGAGTTGAGATAAGGACAGGGAGAAAACACTCCAAGGGCAAAACAGGCTCAACTTAAAGTTGCAAAGTGAATGTATTACCAACAGAGTCAGGGAAGGATAATGAGAAATAAAATAAGCCCTTAAAACACCTTTTTTCTCCCAGCCCCTCCCTCCTTCCCACCAACAGTGCAGGAAGACAGGGCATGGGGGTTTTGGTCGGTTCATCACCTGAGGTTTTCTTCTGCTGCCCTGGGAGAGGAGTCCTTCCCCTGTGAGACCGTGGGGTCCCTCCCACAGGACACAGTTCTCTGTGAACTTCTCCAGCTTGGCTCCAATCTCACGAGCAGCAGTCCTACCAAAACTGCTGCAATGTGAGTCCCTCCCATGAGCAGACAATCCTCCCAAAACTGCTGTGGTGTGGGTGTGGGTGTGGGTGTGGGTGTGGGTGTGGGTGTGGGTGTGCACTTCCACGGGGTGCAGTCCTCCAAGGACAGGCTGCTCCAGCCTGGAAGCAAGGGCCCTCTCTCTCCACCACGTCTCCCACTGGATCACAGCCTCCTCCAGGCATCCACCTGCTCTGGCATGGGCACCTCCCCCACGGACTGTGGGTGGATCTCTGCATCCCCCATGGACCTCCGTGGGCTGCAGGGGGACAGCCTGACTCACCATGGTCATCACCGTGGCCTGCAGAGGAATCTCAGTTCCGGTGCCTGGAGCACCTCCTGCCCCTCCTTCTCCACTGACCTTGGTGTCTCCATGTTGTTTCTGTTACATGTTCTCACCTCCTCCTCTTCTCTGGCTAGAATGAAAACTGTGTGCCTACTTTGTTTTGATTTTTTCTTTAATATGTTATCACAGAGGCATTACCAACCTTTCTAATTGGCCCAGCCTTGGCCAGTGGCATGTCCATCTTCAGAGCCACCAGGGACTGGCTTTGCTGGCCATGGTGGAAGCTTCTAGCAGGTTCTGACAGAAGCCACTTCTGTGGCCCCCTTGCTACCAAAACCCAGGCTGTGCAAAACCAACACACCTGGTCAGAGAAATGACAATATATGAATAATCAACTGTTGATAATTAACAAATATCTAAAAATTGTAATAGTAGGGATTTGTAACAGTAGTAATTGTAACCTGGATTCCAGTGTGCCTTAGGAGGGATTAAGGATTTTTTTGTTTCCTTGACTACCTGCAGCACTAAGAAATTTCATAAATGAAGTGCTAAAAGAATTAGGGAAATGTGTAAGCTACTATAAGCTACTCACTTCCACATTTTATTCATGTAGTTTGGATTTTCCTTCATCTCATGATCTTACGGCCACAGGGCTCTTCAGTCTGCACTTCCCAATGTTCAGATCAGAGCCATATTCATCTCTGTCAAACTGTATACTGAAGTAGAAATTATTTAGGTCTTTATTTTTTTTCCCCTTTTTTAATATTAAAAATGTGGGGAAAGTATCTAGGTCTGTTTTATTATCAGCAAGAAAAATCTGGCCAAGCACTCAGGAGAGAGAATTCACAGCAACATATTGATACGCAGTAAGGGAGGTTAAAGCTTACTGCTATTATTACTGTTATATTAATTTTCTTTGAGAGAATTCTTCTTTGAAGGTGAACTTTATTTTTAAGTTTTATCAAAATCTAATAGGAATTTGACTTCAATATCACACTAGTCCTCATATAAAACAAGTCTTGATGAGTCTGTTTATGTTCTGGTTTGCCACAGTTTCTTTCCAGTGTTTAAGAAGGTACCTTTTATTGCATGCTATATTGAGGGTCTTGGGTCAGGGATTAATGTATAACTCAGTTTTCCCTTTCTAATATTTGCCTATCCCTCTTTCAAGGTATAATTTTTCTACTTTGTCATTTACAGTGTGGTCATCTGTATTCACTGAAGCAGGGACTCCACATAAATCCTCCTCTTGCCTGCTTGACTCTGCTTGTGTTTCTGCTCAGGTTTCATTGATTTCATTGTGGAACCCACCTTTACTGTGCTGACTGACATGACAGAGAAAATTGTGACTCCGCTAATTGATGAAGCTTCCCACTCTGGCATGTCTGGATTTAGGCGTTCCAGGTGAATCACCTTGCACCCTCTCCCTTCACTCTGCACAAGCTGCCATTGCAATCAACTGCCCTGGTTTCCCACCCCTACAGTGTATGCCTTTCTTGTGGCTTAAAGACCCATATCGGCATTGTCAATACCGCAGCTCACTTTGTGAGGTGACTTTGTGCAGGGAAAGTCCAGGGCCTGGAGGAGATCCAAGAGGGTGGAGGGTGGCATCAGCCTTCTAAGGCAAGGAGCAGAAATGGTTGTAGCCATGTGATCAGATACACTCTCAGATACATTCTCAGTGCTCTCTCAGTCACTAAAGTCAGAGAGAAGGTAATGAGAGTAATTGGGAGGCAGTTGTTTATTCATGTCTGTTTCATGGCATTGAAACACAAATGATGGCCGGGAAGGATAAGCACATTTTTGTGAAAGTATTTAGGGTTATGCAAATGCATGAAAAACCACCAGAATTCACTTGGAGTTTAGGTGTAGCAAGTCTTGGCCCATTCAACCTGCACTGCTGCTTTAGAGATACTGCTCTTTTAGTAGTTTAATTGACAAGGCATATCTTAGGATTCAAATGCCACATGGGTAGTGCTCCCTAGAGTAGGGCTACCAAGTTAGGATTCTCTCTCCCAGGTGACTTCTTTGCTCTTGGGCAAACAAAGACCAAACACTAATATGTTTCTATGTCAGTAAGCTTGCTGCATTTATTAAAATGTTCACAATAAAGCATCTATCCTCAAAAGTCAACTGTGGTAGTATTAGCAGGGACCAAAGGATGCGGCAGCACAGCAATCCAGTGAGAGAATGAATTATTTATTAATTTACAATACCATTTATATATCCTAGCTCCATAAAGTGATTGGACAGTGTTCACAGGGTGATTGGTCTAAGTCCTAGACACCCATTTAAAAATACTGTGTTACTGTACCAAAAACATAACTGGACAAAACACCAGATGTGAATGCTATTTACAAAACCTATCTTACTGTTTACATAGCTTGCATAGTAAAGGAAAATTCTCACAGAATTAGTGCAAGAAGATGGAAAATCCCTCTGCTAGCAGCACTTCAGTATCCACAGTCAGCTGCAGGATCTGTAACAGAAATGAGTGCCTGATCCTCAGCTGAGGTCACCAAGCCCTTGATAGAGATTGACCTGTGCTTAATACCTCCCATTGGTGAATTTTAGGAGACTCCTCCTTTGACATATTTGATTTCTAGAACTGTCTGACTCTCCAGAAATATTTAGGGAGTGGAAATAAACAAAAAAAGTAGTGACAGCACTTTGAGTAATTCTGTTTCTTAGTGACTATGAATGCCAAAAAATAGATGGGGAAAAGCAGCCCTTCATGTCTAATACTTACTTGTACTCTTTGCTTTAACATTAGTTGGCCTGGGATGGGAGAGAGCGGAAGGACAAGGCATTCAAGCTTATTTTTCCAGGGCGGCTCTGTTATGTGACTTTCAACCGTTATTTTTTCTTAGCTGTATTTGAGTGTATGGGATACTGATTTCTTCTGTGTTTTGTGATATTGTGTCCCAGTTTGAATAGCATTAGTTCCTCTGAAGTTAAAAGGTCAAGTGTCAAGAGCACTGGGTCCGAAGGAAGTGCTTCACTCAACTGCTCCATACTCACTGTGGACTTCAAATGTTTTAAAACTACCTGGACTGAGGTGGTGCAGCAGAACAGGGAGAAATGGAAAGCGCAAGCCACCAAAGGTAACAGCCAGGCTTCTTAGTGAAAGAGTAAAAATTCTGTTGACCTCTTCTTCAAGCTCATTTTCAATCTAGCCATTCTCCAAGTAAGCACTGTTTGAAAGAATCTGCTTTTTGAGTTCAACAACTCACTTTGAATTCAGAAAGATAGGGACATTGTGACTCATCTGTGCCTTGTATACTTCTTACATGGTGTAAGTGTACTGTACATAACGAAGAGGATGTGAACAATGGGAGGAAAAAAAAAAGAAAGAGAGTTCCCCTAAAGTCACAAATCAGGCTCACAGTGGGTGCAAAAATAGTTGGAATGGTATTTGTAGACATAGGTTTATCAATTGTTCATTGTTCAGTTTGAAAGGGGGTGGTAGTTTTAGAGATGGATGATAGTTGGGGAATGGTTCAGGGGAGAAGGACAGGATATTCTGTATTCACAGCTGGTTTGTATTTCTGGTGATAACTTGGAAAATTAATTAAGAGCTAAGCTGCAAATGTGTGCGATATCATCAGTCTGGGAAGGACTGCAAACATTTCAGAAGCATCTGAGAGCTGTGTTGGTTGAAGGTTGACCAGGGTTCAATACTGTCATGAAACTGAAAAAAATCCCAACCAACAACCCACCACCACTGAAAAAACCCCAACAAAGCAAAGCAAAGCAATCCACCACACACACACACACGCACACGCACACACACGAAACACCCCCAAAAAGACACTGCTTCTAAGACCCATCTGGCATTCTTCTCATCTTTTCAGCAGTAACAAGGCCCTCAATGCTGTTCTGTGTCCAATTTTGGCCACTGCAGTTGATAAAACATATGAACCATTTGTAGACAATGTATAGTACAGCAATGAAAATTAAGATAACTTGTTTATGGATAAGAAAGTGTATAGCTGAAAGCAGTTTTTTGAAGACTACTGCAGGTGCAAAATAAGGAAACTATTTTTAATTCAAATACCCAGAACCATTAAGAGGAGAAAAAATTGGCAGGTTATTATAGACATTAGTATAATGTCTAATAAGTTAGATATTAGCAAATCTCTATTATTGGAGCTGTTTTGGAAATACTGAGAGCCATCTTTTGAGAATCATTTGGGTATAACTGTCCCTTAGCTCAAGGGGATGGATGATTACCCAAGGTATCCTAGAGCTTTTAGGTGATTTAGACCAGATTTGGAACAAAAAAAAGGAGGAATGTTTCACTGTTTTGGTTTTTTTTTTCCTTCATTAAACTGTGATACAATTTATTCTCTGATCTGAATGGTTGTTGCTCAGTCCCTTATTTAATGGAGTTGTTTTATTTCATATAAATGGAAGGAGTTTTATTTTAATGTATTATGTGACTGTGAATTTAGGGATTTGGCATAGTTCTCTGAAGTGTCAGAGCAGATTTTTCCTCTCCAACTGAAAGACCTGTCTAAAGGTTCAGGAAATCATGTATTATTCAAACCAAGTTTTCCATTGTGATTAAAACTTGCCATTAAGGAAAAACACTTTCTAGGCATTCCGTGAAAGTGAAAACAAAACATAATTCAAAATCGTTTATTTCCCAGGGACTTTATTTTTTTTTTGGTGGGTTTTTTTGTGTGTTTTGGGGGTTTGTTGTTTGATTTTGTTTTGTTTTGCGTTTGTTTGTTTGTTTTTGTTTGTTTGTTTTAATATCAATCGGTTCCTTGTGGACTAAATTAAAGCTAACCAAACAAGCAAAGCATTTAACATGTTCAGTGTCTCACAGTATAGGATTGTTGAGTGAATGAAGTTACAATACAGGTAACTAGTTTTAAGAATTTAATTTCAACATGTACCATATATATTTTCTTGACTAAGAATTTACTATATAAAAATCCTATGTGCAAGACAGACCTGGGGGGGACTTCTACATAATTTCTGTGTTTCTAGGTACATTGAGCAGTATAAGCATGCATATTTTTTTAATCCTGAAAGAGTTATACAAACATATGGCTCAACATAGCTTTGTATGGGCTAAGGACTAAGGAACTGGTTTTGGACTCCAGACCACTTGCATCAATATCTTTGCCTGGCTGCTATTTTCCCTTGACTTGCAGCAAGTTTCTGCATCACCCTCCTTGCCTGTCTTGCAGCAAGGCCTGCCACACAGCAGGGGCTTAAATTGCTGACCCTTGTCAAACTGATGTCTTGCACTCAAGATGCATTACCAGTACAAACAATTATTATTAAGAGAATACAGAAACACTGTTTGTTGACAGCAAATAGAAATTGGGGATCAGAAAGGAAAGAACCTATTATTATTAAATTATTTGTACAATACTGTATTCCCTTTGGTAACGGCATTTCCCTAGAAGCCTCAGTGAGCTGTTTTTATCCTATGATATTTACAGAAAATTTCTCATACTGTGTGAGAAAAATGAGTTTATTACTGGTTTTTTCATAAATGATCACTATTAAAGAGCAACTAACAAAAGAACTGACTAAACAAACACTCTAATATACAAAGCACCATTTAGATGAAGTATTTTCTGACACTGCTTTTGACAAGAGACACTCATTCAGTGGTGTTGTAGCAAGTCCAATTCTTCTGACACAAGGTTCTGTCCTGTGCAAAATAAAGCTTGTTTTTCAGATCCCCAAATAAGAGGAATCCTTCTGTATGCCATGAGACCCTGAGATTAGCTCAGATGGTTAGAGCATGGGCTTGACCTCTGTATGGCCCATTCACATAAGAGTTGCACTTGATGGGTCCCTTCCAACTCAGAATATTCTGTGAGACACCTCTGCAGCCTTCAGTAGCTAGTATCTCTTTTTGCCTTTTAAGAATTTTTGTGGAATTTTACCATTCTTATATGGTAAAAAAAGAACATGCACATAATAGACATTTAAGACAACCAGGAGGGTTGTTTTCAGACTATTTTGTTAAATGTCCTCCTATGTTCTTTTTCCATTGTCAAATCAGTTCCTACATTTATCTAAGTAAATCTGTTTGCATCTGAAAAGCTGAAGTAGATTTAGACACGTGAGTTGTTCTTGTCAAATTGACTGATAGTTGTGATTTCTTTCCTTGTTTGGCTTCTCTCTTTGCTGAGGATGCAGAAGAAAAAGATAAGAAAGAAGCAGAGGAAAATGCTTATCAGGGAACAAATGAAAAGGAAAGAGATGAACAGAATGGGAAACCAGGTGAAGATGTCAAAGAAGCAAAGACAAAAAAGAGCAAAGAACCAAATCCTGGGGAAAGCAAAAGTGCAGGTTCCAGTAAGAATCCTGTAAAGGACACTTGGCAAAGTGGTATGAGCAAACATGAAGCCTATCAAGGGAAAAATGCACCTAGGACAGATAAGAAAATGGATCCTCATCACACTGTGAGAGAAGAGAAACAGCATGTCCAGAATGGTGAGTTCTCTCCTTCCACTGAAACATAAATCCAGCCCTAAAACCAGTATCTCACCTCAGTGATGGGGGAACCTGATGTCCTGAAAAAGCATTCCTGGGCCCAGAGTCTCTTCCTGAACGTAGGCATGGTCACCTACATGTGGGAATCAGAAATGAAATTAAATTCCAAGTAGTGTTCTTCTGTAGATGGGTTCATCATACCTGCTTGGAAAAAAGGAAAAATTATTTTTCTCATGGAACCGAAGTAGCCTCTCATGATACAGAGCATGGAAAGCTGTATATTGTAAATATTTCTGCTTCCATGAACATCTTCATTGCTTGAGTAACTGACAGAGGAGAAGCCAAAGTTGGCTTATAAACTCATTTTAAAGCCAATTAAAGGCATCTTTGATTTGAGCCTCAGATTGAAATATGTTTTGGAACAGAGAATTTTTCTCCTTTCTTTTTTTAGGATTTATTTCATCTATCCTTCCTTTGCTCAGTTTATTTTTTCATAAGGACAGTCATGAGCCTTTATTTTTTGAGGGGTTTTGACAGAAATTTTATTCCAGTGTTTTTAACTTGCTGTAGAACTGAGTTAAAATAAGAATCCCATTCTGCACCCAAAAAAAGGTGGAAAAAATGTTTGGAAATTCCATTAAACATTAAAAAAACTTATTAAAGCAAATAGCAGAGATCACTTGTCTCTTGGCCATTTCACTGTCCTTCCCTAGACAGCTCCTGCTCCCTGGAGCCAATATCAAAAAACAGCAGTACAGTCACATGTGACTTGTCACAAACTTATCATAGTTATCATGCAGTCCAAAGGTAGCGAAAAAAACACTTAGAAGCCTCCTCTTAGAAAAAGACTGAATGAGCATTTAGGCTTTGAAAGTCTGGGCTCAAGCACTGAGTTTAGATTGCAGGAGATGCAGAAATTCTGTTTAAAAAATTCCTGATATCATTCTCAGGGTTGCTAGCCTTTCCCAGTAATTCCTTTGTAATTAGGGTTTTTTTAGATTGGAAGGACTGTAGGAATCCAAGGTGTCATTCTCTCTAATGAATGGGATTTTTCTTCAGTGTTACATGTGTGAATGGAATGGGCTCCTCAGGAAGACAAAAAGGTCAGGGACATACGAAATGCCAGTTAGACTGCACCAGACTTTTATTCTGCAATCCTTTGTTTTGCATGCTTCTAACAGTATGGGGATTAAGTGTGCTTCTGTGATTTTGCTAGTACCTTTTTCGGCAATGTGTCTCTGCTGCAGGTGTCAAAAGTGCTTTGAAAGTAATTATAATTTCTGAAAATTAGTGTCTTCCTCAGGAAAAGAAATTCTACTACTTTATTTATGGGATAAGGCCTGTATGAGGTACAATCACTGCAGAGTCTCTGGGGACTGATGAAATCTTAACATTCATATCTCTGGATTCACCACAGCTTCCTTTATGCCTATATGTTAATATCTCATCTGGTGTATTTGTCTTATTATTTCTCTGCCTCTGTAATCCCTTTCAAAAAGATCATTATGATCATTATTCTGCTCTGCTGCTGGCAGAATGACATGGTAGAGGTTACATTACTCAAAAATCCCCTTTTCATAATATTTACTGAAAGTTCAGAAAATGTGTTAAATTGAGTTTAAAATCTCTCTGTCATTCACTGCCCTGTGCTTTCTCTGAGAGATCAAAACCCTGAAATAGTGCATGTGTAGATGTTCAGCATTTTTCCTGCACACACTTAGGGTCAAGCAACTTGTTTATGCAATGGTCAAAAAAGCATTTTTAGCTCATCATTACCATTAGCTGTATGATGGTGGAGGAAATTGCAAGAAGACTTTTGTGCTTTGCTAGGTGCATTTTTGTTTCAGTTCCTGAAGACTGTGCCCTTTTCTTTTTAAGACTGCCTTCATCAAACAGACACCTAAACCCTGATGGATCTGCTCATAACCTCTCTGTACAAAGACCCCAATTCAGTGGCAGTGTGATCAGCTGACGAGGGTGCTGCTTGCCCTGTATCATCTTGCATTCATTTTTTTTTCACCCACACAGTGTGCTTAGGAAGATAAACATGAAAAGTTTTGAATAAAAGCTGAACAGAACATGCTTTGCTTCCATCTTGTTAAATATTTTAGGGTTTGAAAACCATTCCTCTTTTATACTATGATGAAGCTTAATTGGAGAGAGAGATTGATCCACTACCGTCCAAGAATAACAAATATGCTAATGGTTAAGGCACATTGTGGAAAAGAGCGATCTTGTTTCTCTACAATTTTTCTTTTTTTGAGCTGTTCCAAGAATAAATATCCACTGCCCATGAGTATTTTGAAGGCAGATCACATCCTCTTTAACGCTTAATACCTTTAATCTTGATCCAGAGTCTGGGAAGTAGTTATAGTACCAAAAATAGTAATACAAATGGAATAAGCATCACTGTAATACAGCCTCACATTTACAAAATTCTGAAGTGACACTTTTACAGCTTTTTGTGTTGAGGTCACAAAAGGAAGAAGACCTTTCATACTGTTTGGACACTGCAGCTGTAATAGCTCTATTCTGCTACAGCTTTCCCTTTAAGTTATTTTTTATTTGATCTAGCATTCAGCATTCTCATTCAATGAAGGGATGATCTGGTAAGGTCTGATGTGCTTTGCTGTATGACTAATAGAGGACCGAAAAAAGAGTGACTCTTGGTTGATATTCCTGGCTTCATAAAATACACCCTATCTTAAGTTGCTATTTTCATTCTGCATGAACCATTGCTCTGCCAAAGGCCTTGATTTTCTGGTTTGCTACAGAGACTCTAAAGGCAAGAATCAATGCTAGGAGGATTGTTCCCTGATATAAAAACAAATGAATCTGTAGATAAAGGAATCTGGTAAGAGAAAGTAAGGCAAAATTACATAGGCCTGTTCAGGGTATCGAAGATTGTTCTTTAAAACAGACACTTACGATGAAGCCTTGTAGGATCTTATTTCTTTGGAAAGCATAAATGTTTCAGACTCCTGATTCTGAAATTAAGCTTATGATCAGGTTTTTACTGGCCGACATACAATCAGAGGAATTGTGAATTTGCATATGAACTTTAAAAAGTTTTGATAATTAGAAGAAATTTATAAGTAAGTAGATTGTAAAACTTGCTTATCTGTAGGAGCTGGATACATTTTTTCTGGTGCTTTGTTCTATGAAAATGTGTTAATTCAGTTCCTTTGGAATTCAGACTTTTCCTCCTAAGGAACATCTCCTTTAGGTGTTGCAATTTCATTGAGTTACAAGCATTAAAATGCACTCTGCATTAAAATGCTTGTAGTGTTTCTTATTGCTTCTAATTGCTTATTTCTAGGTGAGTTAAATGAAGACAAAAAATTGGATAGAAAAGATAAGTTTAGTGTGGGGGATGAATCAAAGAAAACAGATGGTAAGGACAACATTTTATTGCATTTTTGACACCCATTTTTGTATGCAATCTGTTGTTTCCTAAACATCTCCAGTTTATTCTAAAACAAAAAAAAAAGTGTGGTAACCAGAAACAGACTTAACAGAAACAGTCATTAGATTTGAAAAAAGCCATTGAAGTGTTCTGAGGGAAAATCATTCCTTTCACATAATGCCTAGTACCACTTAATTCTGCTGGTAAGCCTTATCCATCAATTTTTCTGCAGTGCCTAAAAGAAAAATCCTGGATTATTAGAGTTGCTTAATAGGAAATGCAGATTTGTGCGATTCTATCCTTCTGACTTTCTTTGGGCTGTATTCTTCTGTCTGTAAGGACAGGCTGCACTGGACATGAAAAAACGAGACCTAAGAAAAACGCTGCGCAAGAGGTCCTATTAAGGATGCTATTGAAAAGGGAGGCCGCTGAAACATTTTTGAACTGTAGCAATCCCAAGCCATAGGATGGTTTCAGGGGCATCTGGGAATAATCAAATGAGTCTGAGCCTAGTGTAGAGGTCCACAGACATTTTAGCAGCCTCAGCAGTTTGGAAAAACATCTCTAAGTTCTGCAGTATGTTTGTGCTTTTGCACTTCCTCACCTGTGTACCACAGGCCTCTGAGATAGTATCTGAACTACATTGCTTCAAAGACAGTTGCTGAATTATTAGGTAGCAAAATAAATGAGAACAAATTTTCTAGCATTTTCTTTGTGTAAAAATCAGTGAAATTCACTGAAACGTAACTATTCCTAAACATAAACAATACAGTGCTTTGTTTTGATGGTCAAAACCATCAAAATTATTTAAATTCCTACTGCTCTAGCAAAGTGGTAAATAAGAAGAAAATATTATACCTCAGCTAAACACATAGGAAATTTAACCTAGAAGCATGTATTAATTTCAGACAAATTATTATGTACTTTTTCTTAAGAAGCCCCTTAGTAATAATTGTTTAGAAAAATTCAGTTCTTTTGTTAAGAGATCATGTTACTTATACACTTGAGTTAAATGTCTCTAAGGAAAACAGTACCAATCATAGCTCTTACTGCAGTCATACAGAAACTAAGCACAAACACTCAAATAACATGTGACTCTTCAGATTTTCATGAGTATGTGCAGTTCTGTATGTAACTATCAAGACTCCAGAAAGATTAATGGGCAGAATGACTGCTCTCCCTACTCTGGTGGGTGATGGCTGAGCAACCATTGTGCTGGTATGCTGCAGTCCTTGCAGGACCAGATGAATGCAGAAACACTGGGGCTTTTTTAGGAGGACTCAGGAGCACCAGCTCAGCCAAGAGAGTAGACCCATTAATGTCTAACTTTGAGGAAAATGTTACATTTGAAGGCCTTCACTCTCAAGGTCTTCAAAAGATTAGAGCCACCTATTTATTTGGGCTGGAGGACCAAGCAGTGAATGTTTCATACTAACTTGAAGATTGAAATTGAGGATGTGAATTTGGTTCTTTGCAAGTTGCTTATCTTTGGTGCTATTTGTATTTGTTATTTATTGTCTTGTAAGGGAGAGCTAAGTCCATCTCTTTAGGGAAAAGACCAGTACCATAGGACCAACTGATTACAGTGAATAAGCAACTCTAACCATGCAAAAACAATTTGTGGGCTGTTTCTCATTCAGACAGTGTAGAGGCAGATTATAGGTAATTATCTAATTGATAAAAATCAGAAAAAACATTGTGAATTATGTACCTTAGAAAGAAAAACACTAGAATGGAGCTTCTGCTTTGCCAAATACTACACAACCTGTTCTGTCCATTACCCACTCCAGAGCAAATCTCCTTGCCAGCCATGTGAGGGGTGTGGAGAAAGGAACATTATCCATGGATAATACATAGCTATTTGCAGACTACTGAAATGTTTACTCGAACATATGCTTTCTCTGGTGCCAGGGCATGGTCTTTCACATATCACACGCTGGAAAAAAGATTTAGGAATTAGAAAGATTGAGATTATGGCTATAATGTGCTCACCACATGTAATTTGCTGGTGGGTGAAACTCAGCCTGGACTTTTTTCAGGGTCGAGGGTACTTGGGTTTTACAACCTCTGTTCAGTGTGTAGCTGGGGAGTATTGGTATTAAACAGGCCCATTTGTGTATGTTTAATGTTAAGAGTTTCAGCTTTCTCACCAGAACCCTTTTGCATCAGCTGAAGTCCTGAACACAACTGACAACACTCTATGCAAGGCATCCTGCACCCAGAAAAGAAAGCTGCAGAGTATATTTTGCATAAATCTTTGTAGGATATGTATCCAAGTTGCTTTTTTAATTATATACAAAGCAAGCTATTGTAATACTTTCTTATAGGCATACATACATGCCAAAATAATTCTATTATGTTTGTCCTTCTAGTACATGGGGAACCTAGTGATTAGAGACACATGGAACAGCCATGTTGACACAAAGATGTTGAAACTACATGTCTACCCGGTAGTCACAGGTGTGAAATGTAGTTTCTGTGTCAGTTACCTTGAAGGTACAAAAAAATATTTAAGTGGGCATGCACCCAGGAACAAGGATCAAGCTCACTGAGAATGTGAGGAACTACGTGTCTAGCCAGAGCTTTGTATGAGCTTTGTACTGAGTCTATCCATACCAAAGCCAACTGCAGTAAAGCTAGTTTGAGGATGGCTATGTAAGTTGCAGTCATATCTTGGATTTCAGACTTAACTGCTTCAAAATCCTGTGCAAGTTTCTTGAATATGGATTAGTCTTCTTCTCATGTTAATCTGATCTTCATATTATTGGGTTTTTTTCCTGTGGGAGATACTGCTTGTTACTCAGTACTGCCCTTTTTCTCAGTTTCAAGAAAAGAAATATGGGGATGCCATTTCCCAAATAAAGATACTGCCCTGTCAGAGACACCATCAGCTCAAGTAGTTCATCAAGTGTTTCCTGTGGGATAGAACATTGTTAAATGATTTTGGAAAACTGAATTTTCCCATGTGAAATCATTGCTCGGCAATTCTTTGAATGGAAAATGATAAGCAGTCCTATGGACATAATTTTTGTTTACATTCCAACCTTTCTTTATTTGAAATTTTTTTTTTCTAATAAAACAGCAAATGAGAAAATTATTCTTCCCCATTACGGACTTGATATCGGAAGAAATTTTTTACAGTAATGGTGGTGAAACACTGGAACATTATGTCCACTGAGGTGGTAGAAACCTCATTTCTGGAAACATTCAAGGTCAGGTTGAACAGGGCTCTGAGTAACCTGATCTAGTTGTAGATGTCCCTGCTCATTGCTGTGGAGTTAGACTAGATAACCTTTAAAGATCTCTTTTCAACCTAGCTATTCTGATTGTATGATCCTATGAGTAACACTTTCACAGGTTATTTCTACCACGTCCTCAATTTTTTTGCTCACTGGGAAAAGATTCTGCAATGTTAATGCAAAGTTTTCAGTGTGACTTCTTTTGGGGACCAAGCACAGTTCATTCAATCAAATATACTCTCTCAGCTACCAAATTTAGACAAATAAAAGGTTCCTTTTTTGTGTGTTTGTCCTAGGAACATATTACTCTAGTGGTAATATGCATGTTTTAGCACAGAAATATACAAGATATTTGCTTCTTCAACAGCTAGTACATACAGTGAAAGCCTAATGTGCTCTGGCTATGCGATGAGCAGTGCTGCCACCTCATGGTCAAATCAAAACCTTTTTTTTGACAGGTCTTTATATTCTTCTATGCAGTGCAACACAATAGAACAGAATATAGTCACTATAATACAATGTAATATAATACTATATGTAGCCTTTTAAATATACAGAATTTATTTCAGGCTTACCAGAGATGGAGGTTTTAGCTTTCTTTATTTTGATTTTCTTAAGGTAAAGGTAATAATGTTGCTTATCAGTAGTTAAAAGCTTTTCCTTTGAATTCTGTATATTGCCCATGCCAACATGTAGAGCTGCCTTTCAGTCTTAATTTTTCTTGATAATGATTTCTTGATCAGGAAGTGAAAAATTCCCTGATTATTAAGTTAGAGTCTTCATTTCTTTCTGTCCCATTTGTCCCAAAAATCAAGTGACAGAGTAGCTGGCACAGAATGTTGTTATCTCACAATGCCTTTGTTGTTATCTCACAATGCTGGCACAGAATGTTGTTATCTTACAATGCCTTCTCTCAATGGTGAGAAGACACCATTGTTGCCTTACCCTGGTCTTAAAATCAGATCCAAACACGGTTAAGGGGGGAAAAAAGTGGTTTTTACCTCGGTATTTATTTAAGGATCCTTAGGTGCGCCAAAATGTACATCGAAATGCACGCCGAAAATGCACACACACACAACAGATCATGTATACAATTACAGGCCTTGCAAATTAGCATATCTACCAAAGATTCCCCAATGAGAGGCTCGAGTGAACCCCTCGTCCTGAGGAACCTTCCCCCTGGATGTGCCTATCTTTGTTTATAGAATGTGTTCTGGAGAGGACCTTGGTGTCTGGGGCTTTCTGACCCCTAACTACGAGGCTTCCAGGATGTTTGGTCTAAGCTAAATTATCAAACTTAAGGAATTATAAGTATGTGGGCTAAAAGCACTAAGAATACATAAAAGCTGTATAAAAGGGTATGAAAGAAAAGGCAAAAAATCATCATGGCATCACCATGATGAGGGCTCCACAATTATCCAGAGAGAGTTGAATTAACAGGATTCTTCTCAGCTTCATTTGTCAATACTTCTCAACCATTTAAGGATTGCCTGTCTTTGCAGCCTTCTGCAAGATACAATTTTTGTATGTGTCAGTCTAGCCAAGACCACTACATAGCAATGAACACTAAGTAGACTTCTGATGAAATCCTGCTTATTTAATGTGCATTATTCTGATGTTGTTTTAAAACAGGTTACTCAAGTGTGTAAATGAAGAGCATTTGTCTAGGTCTCCTTGAGAGAGGTAAAAAGGTAAATTTCAGGTCGTATAAATGATGGTGCCATTTCTAATTCTGTTTTGAAAGATAAGCTGATCTTTCCATTATTATCAGAAGCAAAAAGTCCATTTCAGTTTGTAAGGCAAACACATTGTATTTCTCCTTGCTGCTTGATAGTGCTCTTGATATTATGTGTCATAATCCAGCAGCACAGGCAAATTGGAATGACAGTAGTCTAAGACTACTTACTAAAGACAGTTTCCTTCCTTTTCTCACTTGTTTTTTATGGCCTGTAACTTGAATTACATTAACGGCTATTGCCTCAAGTTACAAATCAGGAAGACTCGTTAGCTTCTGTGAAAACTTGCTTGAAACATGAAGGCATTTTTCCTTCCAAAAAGACATATTTCACTGTAATTTATCTCTGCTGAACAGTTGTTCCATAGTACTGCAGTATAGGATAACTGGGGGCAGGAATAGCTTCTGTGCTTTTAAAAATCTTTTTTGTGCTCTTTTGAAAAAATTGGTTTGTCTAATTGAGCAAGTGGCACCTGAGGCAAGCTGGAATTTGCATAGAAGAATGCATTCTGAAGGTTTCATGCAGTTTTAATAGCAGATGAACACGATGTGATGTGATCTTTGAAGCTAAGTGCAAAATGCATTGTTACTATCTAGACAGGGCAAACAGTACATCACCATGGTATGCATGCTTGGTGAGAATATAGGGAATATGTAGAAAGGTACCTTTTATAATTATGCAGATGATTTTGCAACTTGTCAGTTTTGTGTGTATTTGTAAATCTTACGGAAAGCACCTGGTTTTCCTTTGAGACTTCCATGTGTCTCTTTTTTAGCCTGCTTTTTATTGTTCAGGCCATAGGACCGTAGATACATGGTCTTTAGGATGCTAGATTGCTTTTTGATTCTACTTTACATGAAGTCACAGATGTATGTGACAAGCTGAAAAATTGAGAATTCCATTTGTCTTGATTTAAGTGAATATTTGGAATATTCAGGTTCATGGTGAAAAAAATCATCACTGAAGGCAACTCAACTAGGGGTTTTTGAGTAGTTACCTTTATGGGGAACATTTTTCTATGTTACCTCTAGTCCTTTACATACAGTTCTGCTCAGAGATGGCATACGGTTGCATTGCTCCTCAGGGATAACATTCATGGCCCTATAGATATGGAGGAATGTGTAACTTACACAGTGCATTGCAGAAATTCTTCCTTGATTTTGCACCATCAACTAATTTATTGCACCAGTGAGGGAATACAGCTGTGACTTTGCTTCTATTATAGTCCTTATCCCATTTAGGAAAATTTGCTTGTTTGATGATGTATAGCAATTTTCTACTTCAGCAAGAGGAGAGTCCTCCTTGCTGCCAGCTGCAAGAATTATGTTCGATACAGTGACAATCAGGCTTCTTTTTTCTGATGCAACACTTAGTCCTGAAAGAAAAACAAGATCGTGTCTTCTCACGAGAAGAAGGAAGAATATGAAATGGCTCCTCAGAAGACATTGGTGACATGCATCTTATTCCTTCCTCACAGAACAACTAGCTTCCTATTTGAGCATACCAGCTACAGGAACCAGATAGGACTCTTATAAGGTGTAGCATCCCACCCCAAAAGAGAAAGCAACACACAGGTGCCCAGATATTCATGATCAAAAAGTGTAATCTTTATTACTTATAATCATTAATTGATCCATTGCTAGGCAATTCATTCTATTCTCTCCTTCTAAACCACTTCTTTCCTTTTCTTAACTTCAAAACCTGGTACTTGCAAGCAAAAACTAATGTAGAAGAAAATCAACAAGTGTTATTAGTTGAAGAGTGGTTTTTTGAGTCAGGCTAAAGGGTTTAGGAGTTTAATTCAATACAAGTGATTGTCAAAAATGGAAGAGATATTGAAAAAATCCAAATGAGAATTTTTGCTTTGAAATGGTGTTTTGCATTTTTATCCAGCATTAAGTAAATGGTAAACATAAAAGTTTTGTTTTAGTTAGAGGAAAAGCTCACCTTGATCTTTTATTTTCTCTCTATCCACCCCACTCCCTTCCAAAAACCCTAATCTCCAACAGACATTTTGCCATGCAAGAAAGACACCAATTCCTTGTGTCTGACCCAGAGCTAAGCATTATCCTAATTTTTTGTTTTAGTCACTCAGCCAAAGAAGCCCAGTGCTTATTACAAAATTCTAATTCACATATGTGGCTGAAAACTTTGTTGGCTTTGATTATCCTACTTCCTGTGGAAGATTGTATTTGATTTGCATGGTAAGGTCTTGGTAGTGGGAAGGGCTGGAGGTGTGGCTTCTCTGAGAATCCACTAGAAGCTTCCCTCATGTCGACAGAGCCACTCCCAGCCAGCTCCAAGAGGCATCCACCCACCAAGGCCAAGCCCATCAGCAGTATATGAGAAGTCCTCCCGATGAGTACAACGGAGCAGCAGAGAGACAATGTTTGAGGAACTGACTGTAACTCCGATTCTCTGTCCTCCCATGCCCTGTGGAGGAATAGGTAGAGCATCAGGAATAAAGTTAAGCCCAGGAAGGAGAGTGGGGTGGGAGAAACGTGTTTTAAGATTTGGTTTTACTTCACCTTAGCCTACTCTGATTTCATTAATAGATAAAGCAATTTTCTATCACCGCCGCCGAGAATCCTTCGGACCCCGCCCGAGTCCGAGATCTCTGCGGCCGGGGGTCTTTCGGACCCCGCCTGGATCGGCTATCTCCGCAGCCGGGGGTCTTTCGAATTCCGCCCGG
>VXBT01002240.1:0-11602 GCA_013400235.1 Oriolus oriolus | reverse complement strand
CTGGCCTGAGCTCGTGACCGGCTCGGGGACTACTTTGCCACTTGGTGTTCCTCCGCCGACCGGCTGGCTGCCGGCGGGCTGTGGGGGGGGGACGGTTTTGGGAGAGACCAGGGCGGCGCTCCGGCGGCGGCACCCCCACAATTTTCCCAAGTCAAATATGTTTTACCTGTGACAGTAATTGGTGAATGATCTCTCCCTGCCCTTACTTCAAAACATGATCCTTTCCATATATATTTTCTCCCCACATCCAGCTTAGGAGAGGAGTGATAGAGTAGCACCTGGTGTCTAACCAAGGTCAACCCAGCACACAACTCATCCCCCTTGAAAAGGACTGGGGTTTTTCTTTCCATCCACAATGGAACATCTCTTTATGAAAATAATGATCTAGCTTTTACCCCAAACCTATGCAGAGGTTTGAATTATGTTTGATTATCAAGTATAGAATAAGCTTTTGCACCTAATCTTCTAGGTAGCTTTACATAGTAAGTATCTAATTTCTTTCATACATACCTTATTCAGGAAACTCAGTCATTACTTGGTGTAATCAAACCTTTGCCAGTGTATTCATTATACTTTTATCTGCTTTTATATATTTCCATAATATGCTGGTAGGCAAATAGCATATATTAAACCAAAACTAATCTCTTTCATCACTGATGTTATCCTGGGGCAAGTGGAATGCAAGCTGTCAAGCAAACATAAAACTCAACATCAGTGTGAAAAGGACTAGAAATTGTTTAGCGTCATGAATGATTTAGGCACAATTATGTGCCAAAGCTCCAAAACCAGGATATCTTCTACACTAATGCTATTTCTCCTCATAGCAAAATTAATGTTTTGCACTTAGGTCATGCTAAATTGGAGTCATATTATTTAAATTCACTTACTAAACAAGAATTCAAAACATTTTCTCAAGAGCATTTATTCTTGGTTTCCCTTGCTTTAAAGAGAATGCAAGCACCTTCAAATAGCATTTTGTTTTCTTTGAAAAAAATAATCACTCTAAAATTTCTCATCCATTAGACACACTGATAACAGAGATGAATTAACTTATGATGCATATTTCTTCTTTATTTCATTGATCTTCTGAACTTTGCCTCTCAGGCCTCATACATCTCTGGTGCAATGGAAGAAAGAAAATACCACAACTATGCAGAATTTATTTCTTCATGGTCTTAATTATCTTATAATGCTTCAGAAAGTTGAGCAGAGAAGACAAGGACCATGCAAGAACCTCACAAACACTTTCATTCACAGGGATTCAAGCAGGCTAAATCGTTTGTGAAAAAAAACCCAAAACTCCTGCCCACAGAATCCTTAATCCACATCACACTGTCCCGCAGTCTGCATTCAGCATTTATTTTTTTAGGAGAGAAAAGAAGTTTTTCTTTTAAATGCAGTTTGGAAACTATAGGGCTTGGTCTTGTCCTGATAGCCTGGCCTGGTACTGGGTGCCATTGGGAGGTGCCTATCTTGGTTTAAAAAACAGGTGTCTGCCAAGGAAGGTGGGAATCTTCCTGAGATGGAAAATAAGACCCCCTTCCCTCCAAATTATTATAACTTTGAGATTATGGTGCTTTCAGGCAAAGATATAGGAAAAGGAATAACAGGTCTTTACTAATATATATATAGCAAGATAAACAAACAACAACGATGGCAGCAACAACAAACCAAACCAGAAACCCACTGACAGCCTTCTCTCGGCTGTCGGGCACTTTCCCCTTGGCTGCAGTTATGGCCACAGCCGGCAGGGGCGCTGTTGGCTCCTGGCCTGGCAGGGCGAGTGCGATGATTCCCCCATGACTGCAGGGGGCGCTGTGGGGCGGGTCCGCCCTTCTCGCTCCACATGGCAATGGTGGTTCGGGTGGCGAGAGAGAGGGAGAAGGGGCTCCCCTTGCGAAACTTACAGGGAGCAGCCATCAGTGCCTCTCCAGGTGGTGAGCTGGACTGTAGCATGAACCTGAGAGCAGCAGGCTGGAACAGCAGAGACAAGCACACCCCAGGTGGCAAACAAAGTGTAGCAAAAACCACCGAAGCAGCAGCAGAAAACAGCAGGGGCTGGACAGCCCTGGGAGGAGAGAGAAGGTGGAGGGAGGGGGTTGTTTCGGGTTTTCTCCTGGCTCTCACGTCTCCTGTGTGATGTCCTGGGAATGTCCGTGGCAGCCAGACTCCTGCAACCAGCTGGGAGATGCTCCCTCCAGAGAGGGGGAGGAGGTCATGGTCCCGACCTTCCCCTGAGGCACCCAAGCAGAAGGTGAGGGTCCCTCCCAGTGAGGTCAGGTGTTGAAAAGGTCCCAGTTCAATGACCACTCTTGCTAGCAGGGGCTCACCCACAGTAAGGAGAAGCAGTGAAGGACAAAGCTCTGCAGTGGCAGCAAATCCTCCAGCCAGCAGCAGTCCCGCACCAAAACCACAGCCCTCTGCCCTCCGATCTCTGAGAGAGAGAAAGGGGGAGGGGGAGGCGGGGGCTGAGCTCAGCCCCTGATCCCCAGCCAAGGCTCACGGTATCTCTGCGCTTCCCAAGAGTGCAGCCTCCAGCCACGAAGCTCAGTCCCCCGATGTCGCACGCGGACACGAAGGAACACACAGACACCAGCTCTGAAAGAGAGAGAAATGAGCTAAGCCCCCTTTTGGAGGGCCGTTTCTTTATTTTTATACACTTTTAGAAAACTTCACTGATTGGAGAGTAACATTACCACCCCTCAACCACATAGGTCAGAGGAGAAATCAATCAAACTTCTCCGCCTTAGGAGAAGGAATGAAAACATTCGGCCGGTTAGCTGTAACATGGCTTATGTTTACAGAAAGAGCATGAGAATTCTAACTACAGAATTCAAAACATTGAACAACTGTGAACAGCAAGGCAACACCCCAGCTGCAGCAAGACTGCATTAAGCTGCATCCCTTCCCCCCTCCTCCCCATCCAGGTCATATCTTTTGTCTCTTAAGTACCCGTCATTCCCATCTCTTAGGCAAACAAAAACTCTGTGAGAGAAAGAAAAGAAAGAAAAATCCTAACCTTTAGCAGTGTCCTAAGCCCTCTCTGAGCAGCACTGTGTTTTTGGCAGCTGGAGAGGAAGGGATGGAGGTAAAGGGCAGGCATTTATCTGGAGCAGCAGAGCTGGCTGCTATCAGAAGCAGTGCTGGGAGTCAGCTCTCCACTTCTAGCTGGTGCAACCAGCATCACGCCTTTGATTTATGCTTGGTGAGGAGCATGAGTAAATACAGAACAGGTGTTTCTGAGTTATTCTAAACTCTCAACTCAGTCTAAATGCTTCTGGGTGTCCCCCAACTGTGTTGAGAGAGCAGATTTTGAAAGTTTGATCTGGAGCAGATTTTGAAAATTTGCATTAGACAGGCATAATAAATGCCAGCTGTTAAAATGGATAGCTCTTCTAAGACTTTGGACTCCAAAACATCATTAAAAGAGATTAATTACTGTGCAAAACTGACAGTCAACTTCCTTGCTGTATGAGTATGCTCATACACTCAGTAATTCTGTGTGAAGAAAAAGATGAACCGCAGTGTATTTCCATGTCAGTATGTCAGTCTGTATAGATACATAGCTTCATGGTCCAGCAGGCAGAAGTTAAAAATGCCTTGGTATAAACTGGAAACTGGTAGCAGAAATTGACTCACAGTGGGTGCTGGTATCACATGAAAAAGTTGTAGAAGTCATGGGCATTTACATTAGTGATCAAAGTGAAGGCCAGTACTTAACCTTGACAAACAATGTAAGTTTGTCAGAGACACTGAAGGACTGAGATGTGTACTCAGGCAAGGCTATTTCAGATAATGACATTCAATATATGCTAAGTGGACTACTTAAAGTCTCAGGTGTACAGAGCACTGCATATTCACTATTTTTCCTCTTTCAATTACCTCTGTTGATACATGCTAGTATTTGTACTAGAACTATTGTATTTAAATGAGAAAGGTGCTGAATCATATCCAAAGCTAGGGTAGGGAAGTTCTATTATATCCAGTGGGAAATTTGGCTAGGAAACCAGAACATCTGTTCCACCAAGCAGAAAAACAATTCAAAGCAAACTCTATGCTGGTATGTTCTTAGTGGAGCTGATGATGTAGCTAACACAAGTAAAAAGCTATCACAGAATCATAGGAAGTTAAGGGGTTGGAACGGACCTTAGAGATCATCTAGTCCTAACCTCCCCTGCAATGGACAGGGACACCTACCACTAGACCAGGTTGCTCAAGGCCTTAGCCAATCTGGCTTTGAACACTGCCAGGGTTGGGACACCTACAGCCTTTCTGGGTTGACTCAGTTCTCCACAGGGAACTTCCAGAGACTAGAGAAAACTTTGTATTTTCCCTTGCTTCATTAGCTGGGGTGGGAGGGGTTAAAGTTCTTGTGAGTGTGGATGCATAGGAAGAGAAGCATGTGTTAGGTGGTATTCCGAGCTCTGTTTCAGATCCCTGGTGTGATTCAGCAAATCCTTTAAGAAGTTCAGAAATATTTACTGCTCAAATATGAGATTTAGTCCACCTGCCCCAAATGAGTACCCTTCCTTTTGGGTCAGTCTTTTCTCTTTAAAATGTAGCTAATGATACATGTCACAGGATATGACAGTAAATCAGGCTGAATGTTTTAGCTGGGAAACATCAAGGAAATGTAGTTCTGTTATTATGGCTGTTAGTATTGCCTATTGTAGATTATGCTGGAAGTGTGACAACTCAGTCTAAATAAATCCAATGAAATTCTTTAAAACAGTGTCTCAGAATTGCATCAGTGAGCAAGATTTTATAGTAGCAATTTACAGGGGACTATCCTGAAAGGAAAGGTTCCCCTGCTATCTGTGTGGTAGAAGATACCAATTCACTAGTAGATTTGTGCAGCCTCTGTATACATTCATCATAGACAATGCAATCCAGCAGCAAAGATCTTTGTTTTGGCAGTCCTTTTTCTCTTTTGCCCAAGTACCATTAAAAAAAAAGAAAAAAAGAAAAAGAAAAGGCAATGAATTATTGAATGCAAAAGAAATTGGTTTCCTGAAAGGTATCAAAAGATTTTTTTGATGCAGTAATGTCTTCTAAGGCCTGCCCAGCCCTATGGGTAGATTCATCTCTCCTTGGGCTGAATCTCCTTGGTTGAGAGACTCTTTCAAATGCACTTTCAAACTCTGCGGATATAGGCATTGTCAGAATAACAGTAGCTAAACAGGGTGCCAGGTGTACTCAGATAACTGGTTAGAACAGCCAATAAAGAGTAAAATATTCATGTTCCTGTTTGAAGCTTTTCCAGAGGGTTTCTAGAGATGGTTATGAGGCAAATTGGATAGACTGTCCTCTTTCATTAGAAACTGTCCGTTGTCACTAGAAATAACAAAAAAGTTTCCTTGTCTATATTTCTTTCTCAAGGAGATTTTTTTATTGTGAAGATGCACTTGTAGTATAACTACATAGAAAACAGTTATGTTTGTACATTCAGGATAATGTTAGTCAAAAATAGCCTAATTATGAGGCCAAGGGATTATAAATGTTTGACAGAGGAGTCAAGCAGATTGTAAAATATTTTGTTGTATCTTTGGTTCCTCTCCATTCTTAAGGCTGTGTTTTTCACTGAAAGCTCATTGGGAGAAATGAGCTTTTAAAATGTAGTGTTCTTTTGTGTTTGGAGGATTTTCTTTTCTTCATTTCAAACTACATGTACAACATTCTTGCCTTCGTAAGCAAAAAGGTATTGGAAAAGCTGTTGATCAAGGATGATCAGAGAGCCCTACAGCAAAGAAAACTATTAAAATCTCTTGATCTAAGCATGCTGGACTCTGTTATGTAATCGTCTTGATGCCTAAGTTTGAATTCCAGCTGGATTAGTCTGATCATAATAGATTTCAATTTGCTTAGGACAGAATGATATTTCCAGTTGATCCTGTAAGAGGTATTGCCTTGGTGTGCTTCGTCTTGCACCCATTCAACAGTTAAGCAAAGCTTCACTGCTTGCAGAAAATGAGGCTGTCTAAACTGATACCCTTATTTTACTTTCCCAGATTACCTACCCCTTGGACAAAGTGGAGAAAGGCAGCATTTGACACTTTTCTATTTCTTTTTTTTTTCCAGATACAGAAGAGTAAAAATATATTTTAAAAAGAGACTGAAAATCTCTTTCATCATTTTTTCTGATCTTCTTCATTCCTGTTCTCCTACTCCTGCAAAGACCAGTTTCTGGGAAAGGCATTAAACAACTTTCGAAACACTCCTCCTCTCACTGGCTACTTCATAGCTAACAACTGGGTTCAAGGGTGGGGGCCTTGTTTTTTTGGTGAATTTTGTTTGTTTGTTCATGTATGTATGTTTTTTATTGTTGTTTTGGGAAGTTTTTTTGTTAAAAGGTCAAATTGTGCTTTCGTGATGCAAATAGTTCCATTTTTCTGGACAGGTCAAGCAAATAGAAGAAAGTATTCTTCAAAAGCTGGTTTTGCCCTTTGTTATGCCTCAGCTTGTGAAACCAACACTAGGATGATGCAAAAGGATATAAAAGAAAAAAAAACAAATCAAAAATCCTTTGATAACAATTCACTTTTACTCTTTCTTTTCACTGAAAGCCTTTTCCAATTGCTAGTAGACAGAATTTGGTATCAGTTTTACCCCTGCTGTAGAAGATTTTATTAGTAAGCATGGCGAATTTGTAGAGCCATTTGACTGTTTCTTAGGATTTTATATCTTTCACAGATAATGCAATGATAGAAAATTTTTTTTCTTTCTAAACAGCAGTCAGACTCACTCAACCCATGATTTTGTTCTTTTTTTTCAGTTAGGAAAGGAATAACCAATGAAAGCAATATTATCTTGAGAAAAATTTTTTGTCAGACTCTGAGAACCTGTATTAATGTACTGTGTGATGTGCCTGCTTAACCTGATATTGCAGAAAATTATCTGTTTCTGACATTTTTTCATGGGCCACTAGTAATAGCTGTTTGTCTGACCTGAATATCTATGAGAAGAGGGGCATCAGGGAATCACATGGACCAATTCTTACTTTAAGTTTGATCTTCCATTCTGACTGAATGGACAGGCCAAAGAAAAGGAAAAGCATTGTTGGATAAGTGTGGACAGAAAAACCAAAATAAGAATGTATGAGGAACATCAAGCATATATGTATTTCTGGCTTGGGATCTTAATAGGAATTCAGCTAATTGTAAGCAGTTTTGCCTGTTTATGTGGAAGTCAAGACATGTACATATACATACAACTATTTTTGCTGAACAGGATGAGGTCTTGCTGTGTTATTCATATATGTATTTTTTAAGGAATCACGCTTCTGTCATGGATCTTTTCTATGTAGAGAACATGCAAAACATTGGCTTAGGAAGGTAAATCTTTAGTATTTCCTTTTCATCTTCAAAAGGACAGAACTTTTCAGCCAGAATTTGTGTCTCTGGTCCTGCTTAAACTTTGCATATATAAGGAGGAGCATCCTGTGACACTAGCAAAAATTACAGTAGCAAACTCAGACTAAATCCATTTAAAAAGTGAACACATTCTTAATTAAGAGTGTTTAGTATCTGGGATTTTCATTATTGAGGCTAGAGATATTTTAAGGGGTTTTTTTGTACTCCAGTTTGAATTTGCTTGAAGCCAGAGATTCAGATTATGTTCATGCTGTGAAAAGGTGTCACTTCAATCGTGTGTTTTCAGAAAGAAGTACAAAAATAATTCTTGAAGTTTTTAGAACTCTCAATTGGCTTCACTGAACCAGGTCATTTAAATGAAATATAAGGGGACATAGTGTTCCCATTTGTGAGTTTGTAGTTCAGTAGTAGCTCTGGTGTAAATTTCTGAGGAAAGTGAAGTGCTGGGAGGACAGTGGCTCCACCATCAACACTGAGCATGTTGTGACAGGCTGTGTCACCTCTTAGCATTTTTTGACTCCTCTTTCCCCTCCTCCATCAGCATTCAGCCCCAATTAAAGTAGTAGAATATGAATTCCAGCCCTGAGCAGGCTCTTTGAAGGCACACTGATGAAATAACTATGATGGTGAACTAAATACCACAGTGGTGACAGTCTGTGCTTAGACTTCTTCCTGGAAAATATACCCTATCAGAGTGTTGGGTCAGAGGTGCAGAGTGATTTAGTCAATATTTTTAAAGTTACTCTTACATTTTACAGTGACTAAAGATGCCGTTGATTATGCACACTAGAAAAATAACATTTTTTTAAAAAGATATATTTTTCTTCACCTGTTCCTGATATATATTTTCTTTCTTTAGTTCGTTCTTTCGTTCTTTTGTTCTTTCTGTCTTTTTCTTTTGCTCTTTCTTTCATTCTTTCCAAACTGCTCAATTCATAGCTGGTCAGTCCTTGTTTATCATGCACTGGCACAAAGGTGTGAAATCAGGCTGGAAAATGTTTTTCCTCAGTTATTAGGGTTATTCACTATTGGCAGGAGCTAATAAAGGAAGTGATAGATTTGATGCCTCTTGGGGGCTGCAAATCAGAGCTGCCATTCTAGAAGAGATGCTATAGGCAAAATTAGTGATCACACAAGTGTACAGCAAAATGCTTTTTAATACACAGACAGTCAGAGATAGACCTAATAGTCTCCTCCCTTTAACTTATTTGTGTAAGCTGCAGTGGATTATTAGCATTTTTTAGTGGTTTTTTGTTGTCTTTTTAAAAAATAAGTTAAATCTATTAGCTGGGAAAATATATGAAGTGAAAGTGAAATCTAGAAATCAAAACCCTGCAAAGAGACTGTGCCAGGTGAAAGCTTCTATTGTGGGGTTGCCTCCTTACTTTGCCTCCTCACCTCCCTGAAATACTCTGCAGCCTTGTGCTAGCACATCATGAGCCAAAGTATGGTATGTTTAGACACCTCCCAGTTAAACTAGAGATCAGCCACTGTGCAAATGTGTAAAAAAAAAAAGATAAAAAAATACATAGCTGCTTTCTCATATTTTATTCCACAAAAAGAATCAATCAAAAACTGGAAAAGGATTAGGTGTTCATCAGCTAATGGCTTATGTTTATAGTGTGAGAAAGGATTTCTCTTTTTACATCTGTACCTAACTTTCCCCAGGTGTATAGAAATTATGTTTTCAGATGCCTTTCTTTTCCATCCTCAGTAAGACTACACAAGAAATTAATAAGCCAGAAATTCTGCAAATATTGGGTCCATACCATTTGCCGTATGCTGAAAATTGACAGAATTGTATGGAAGCACCCATCTGTAGGCACAAAGGAGTATTCTGGTGCCAGAGTGCTGTTTGCAGAGGGCAGCACAAGCTAGGAAGCTGTGTGATAAAGATGACACTCTTCCACTTCTGGACAGAGACTGCTAGCGCTCTCAGAAAGCTCTGCCTAGCTGAAAGAGCACAACATGTCTTCCAGGCATTTTCCCCTCTTAAAATAGAGAGGATGCCATTGCAAGTATCCCTCTCAGTGTTTTGTTCTTTATCTGGGACAAGTGTTCAGGGAACTAGCAGACCTTGGACTCATGGTGACGTAGTGCTTGGATTCGTGAAAACACTAAAGAAAAAAAGTGTCAAAATGTTTTAAGAGATTCATAGTATTAGAATAGTTTGGAAACGGACATAGAGGATATATAAAAGCCATGTATTCCAACCCCCCGTGCAATGTGCAGGGACGTCTCTGACTAAGTCAGGCTGCTCAGAGCCTCATCCAAACAGATCTTGAATGCTTCAAGGGATGGAGCATCTCCTGCATCTCTTGGCCACCTGCTACAGTGTCGCACCAGTGTCTTAGTGTTTCATTGTATCCAGTTACTTACTTAAATAATTCAAAGAGCAGCAGATTAGGGATGCCATCAATATATTCGATGTTTGAGAAAAAACACAGAAGAGGAAAGACAACCTTTTTATATTTCACTGGTAATAAAACATGGAGTAAATAAAAAAAAGAAATTTTGCAATTTTAGATAGATTTTAAAAATTTAAAACGAGTCAATCTAAGTGGACTGAAGCTCATCTAAAAGTGTAGCCTTTTGTATAGCTCAACCCTAACCCTAACCCTGACCTTAACCCTAACCCTAACCCATACCCTTACCCTAACCCTGGTATCCATCCACTCCTATTTATACAGTAGGATGTTTAGCATCAGAAAGAATCTGACATTTGGGGACCTGGTTCCTGATGGGTGGATTTAGGAAGCAAATTCCTTTTTCTAGGTCAGAAGATTTCCAAAATGTAGTTGGTTATGCTAGAGAAGAATGGTATATGGTGGCGTGTTTGCAGACTATCCTGTGAGTATGAAAGTGTTTCCATGTGTACTTACAAAGTTTTACAAGCTCAGTCTGGAAGCAAATATATTTCAAATTAGATAGCTGATAGTGCTATGCTGCTTTGTAATCAGAAGGTCCATAAGCTCACCTAGCTAAAGGTAAATGCTACCAGAATTTGCTGTTAGTCCTTGCAATTTCTACAATGGCTCCCAAATCAGTCTTTTAATTGAAAAGCACAATCACCCATTCAAATTAGTAAAGATGCAAACTGACAATTATAGTACTTATTTTTAACTAGAATAAAATAGTGTATTTCCAGGAGCTTGTGAGATGGTCTTAAATATTTCTTGTTTCCTTTTTCCCCACATTTCATTTTAAAATAATGAAATACCTCATCCTTTGATGATTTATACCACCATTTATACTAAAAATATGAGAGCAGAATCAAGTCCTTTTCTTTTACACTTTTTAAATTCATCACCTCACTTAATAATTAAAACCAGAATGATACTTTGCTTTCATGTGTTGAACTAGTGCTGATTTCAGAGCTTTACTGTCATGGTGTCTGAACATCATCACTCAAAAACAGAAACATGCTGGCTGAGGAAAGAGCCCTCTGGCACTGACTACATGCAAATTACTCCAGGGACCCGACATCAGTTCTGGCCAGATAGAAAAGAGGAAAAAACTTTGTGCTTTCACTTTTCATAATTCATCTCCCTCTGAAGTGGAGGGAGGATTTTCCCTTCCATTTGTGTTACCCACAACATGAGCAGGTCTTCTCAGTCTCAGTTTAGTGTCAGTTGAGCATCCTAATATGGGGTTTCTCCTGCTCCCATGGTTAGACAAGTTTTGTGATCCCAGATATCCCTTTTCACGTCTGACTACTGTGTAAAAGCAAGATCAGCACAGAAACAGCACAGGTGACCACTGCTATTTTCTGTTAAAATGAAATGCTCTCTGTGCATTTCCACTTGCTAAGACTGCTTTCCTGTCACCGAAACATCTCTTTTGATCTCTAGTAGGCACAGAGGATTCTGGTCTGTACCCAAGCAGGACCAGGATGCAAGCCTGTCTTTGAGGCATCAGCTCACCCTGCTCTGTGGACTTGACCACCAGGTAGAGTAAAACAGAACTACTTCCAAGCAAGCTGGCTGAGGACCTGAAACTCAGTTTTAGCAAATTTATTTACCCTTATACTTAAGCGCAAGACAGCACACACTCAAGCTTCATAGCACACTCTTGGCATTTTGTATTATTTTGTTCTCTTCCAAGTACAGTATTGACTGTTGGGTGCTTATAACACCCTGAGTTTAGATGCTATCCAGTGGCAGGAGCAATATACATAATTCCATTGTCTTTGCTGGTCGTTGTAGGAGTGCACCTGATTCGCCCCAAACGGG
>VXBT01002236.1:146066-170107 GCA_013400235.1 Oriolus oriolus | reverse complement strand
AGGGAAGGGAAAGGAAAGGAAGGTTCAGGACTGTTCAGTTATCATGTGGAAAACAAACGGCGAAAACTGTGTGCATAAAATAATTATTTAAAGGCAAATAGGTAAATAAACTATGATATTTTCAAGGATTTTCTTTTTTAAATTGTGTTATAGTTTAAATAGATATGAAAATATCTCCCTGTTCCTACTGTATCTGGCTGTATATAGAAGAGTTTTTCTCACAGTAAGTGGGGAGCTGGAAGAGTAAGAAGTGAAAGCATTTATCTAAATGTAAAAATTGTCTTGTCAATGCTTTTAGCAATGTGAAGAAAATGGAAGGAAAAGAGCCTGAGAGATAGCCGTTTAACTTCTGCAAGAATGTGAAGAAGAGAAAATGGCTCTAAGGATGTATTTTTCCTTATTTTCTTTCTTTATTTTTTAAAAATAAACTGAATGTACCTACTTCAGCCATATTCATGGCATAAACTAATACGTAGTGTGTTAAATCTGAGCCCTCAAGGAATTTAACAGAACACACTACTATTGTGTTTTGTTTTCCTTCTGAGTGCCCAACAGAGTAGAGGATCTGCACACAGCTTCGCTTATGAAACTTAAGTAGTTCATCAACCAAAAAGACCTTTATTAATTTCAGTATTTATATATGCAGATATATTGTTTTCTGATGTTTGTACAAAGTAAGAGAACTTCTTGGGAAACCCTGAAGAAAGTTATCTTTTAGATATTAACTAAATTGATAACTTAAACACTTGAAAATTCATTTGGCTAGTAATTTCCCTCTTCGAGTAAGACTGCTACAAGGCAAGAGAGCACTTGGTGAATTACTCTTTGTTGTGAACTGATTTAATATATGTTGCATCAATTCACTGCTACTGTCAGTACATTTTCATAAGTGGTAGCCTGGAAGATTTTCATGTCCTCTACCTTAAAAACCAGAGCCCCAATCCCCTTTTCTGCTTCAGCTGTACAGTGATGTGTGATCTTTTATCCACGACCCAAAATTTCCACTTTGATTTGGCAGTGGCCAAAAAATTGCAGCATGTTCAAAATCAGCTATCAGGAAACCCAAACAATGCGTACATCAGAACCTCAAAGCCAATGATTGTGCTACAGGTCTACTGCCAATCTGCAGTATTTACTTGGATATATAAGCAGCCCTGGGCAATAAAACATTTATTTGGGTAAATGCACAGTAACCTTATTTCTGCAATAGCATGTCTTTTTATGTGCCACAAAAGTGCCACAAAACTTGTTGATACAAGTTTTAGCAGTAAGAAAATTTCTTCCTTGCAGGTTTACCATGAGGCTGTAGCTTAATGGTCTAGGTCTAGGAGTCTAAATGTGTAATTATTTCTACCTTGTACATCCATCTTGTTACTTTTCAAGGTAAAAAAATTTTCAACAGAGGACAAGGGCTTAAATTATTCTCTAAAATGAGAGGGAGATAGTAGTTAAAATTTAACACCTTTACGTGAAGTTAACATGTTTAAGCTTCGTACTATGACTGTTACAGAATACAATTAAGGCTGAGAAATACTAAAAAAAAATCCTAATTAACTTTTAAAAGAACTGAGAGAGATCAAAACCAGAGCTATTTTTTCGGTCAGCCAGACTGAAATGCTTACTATCTGTTTTTTCTGTGCTGTTTAGACTGTGTTCCAAGCACATCTCCTCTCCACCACAATGGGAGCTCCTATCCAGACACTCTGTCTTCTGCCTCAAAATTTTTTTTCTTCCTGGTGACAGATCTTAGCTGAGCTAACTCTTCTGGCATGGGCTTACTTAACTCCTCTGCCTCCGCATTTTTACTCTTTAAGCAGTCATGGCCACATGTCAGGCTGATGGCGCAGAGTATGCCTGGCTGGCCTCCCTCCCGGTTCCCTACTGCTCCAGATCTTGTGTTTGTTTCTTCACCATGCTCCTCTCTACCACAAGCTGGCCTGTTCACAGCCCAGGAACACAATGAACAACCCCTTGTTTGAACAACATGATCTTCTCAGAATTGGCCTCCCCGGGATTGCAAACACTAAAAAAAGAGTAGGTGGTTTTGCTGTTATCTCAGCTTTATCTCAGTTGCTGTTACATCTTATCTCCTTCCCTCCCTTTTTTGCTCCCTTTCTCCCCCCATGCCTCTATCTCTGTCCCTTTGTCTTTCTTATTCACTTCCTTCCTCAAGTGGGAGCCTGATCATGATTTTTCTTTCCAACTGGTTACTCTATCACACACAAGAGAGATCTCATCTGTGGTTTGTTGATCTGAGTACCTGAAACAAAAGATTTGGGTAGTAGGGGTCTTTACATTCTTTTTTCCCCTGCTAGGAATCAGACTTGGAAATGTTTGCTTGGAAGTGGACTTTGAAATGACTGGGAGGTCTTTTTATTGTATATTCACAGGCATAGGTTTAAGAATATTTCCAAAGCTGTAAGCTGTGCCTAGAAACCTAGGCTTTAGGTGGCCAGATATTTGCAGTTTAAAACATTATTTCAGCAGAGAGTTTTATAGCTAATACTCTTATGTTCAAATGCATTGTGTTGGGAGCAATAGGAAGTGTGGAGTTGTAAATTTTAAGGAGAAATAATATTCACATCAATAAATAAAGTCACTCTACGGTGCGTTTATTTGTAAACGGGACAAAATTAATCATCCTCCCCTTCTTTAAATCTTGCTCTATTTTATTTTTTCTCCTCTCTCTATTTTATTATGAAGAATGAGTGGCTTCATTTGAGGTACTAAAAACTTGTATTGAATCACAAAAAGAAAAGAATTCATCATTGCTTGCCAGGATATATTGTTGCTGGGAAACGAGTCACATACAAATATTTGATAGTCAGCACATATGAGATAGATGCTAATATTTTTCAGACCATTTCAGAATTCTGTTTCTTCTAGAAGAGAATATTATCTGTTCCCTCCTTTCTTCTCTTGTGCCAGGGATGAGAGTTGAAGTTTCCTGGTTTTCCTCAGAGGAAATAATAGAATGAGGTTGGGGAACAGTATTAGGTTACAGCTGCAAGTGGAAGCAAGCTGGGGCAGACTGTGATGGATTAAAAACAAGAGAGAATGAGCAAAAAACAGAAAAGCACTAGAATGGGAACAGAAGGACAAATAAAGAAATATCCTCAGCAGTCTGAAGAGAGTTAGAGCTAGAAAACACAGATCCAAGAATTTTCAGACCCTTAACAGTCTTCTTGTTTTAAAATTTCAAATCAGATATTATGATAATCAGTCACTTCATAATGGTGATAAGTGCTATTTTGTCTGACCCTCCATCAAAGGCACTCTGACTCAAAGCATCAGAGCTGAGTAATAAGTTTAATCTTCTTAATGTTGCCCTGAACTTTAGTAAGACCTATGAAATTATCAGATCATGAATGGGTTATAATTTTTTTTTTTGTGAACCTCAATATGTGTTTGCATTTCTCAGCTTTGAAATACCTGTTTTATTAGCACTTTTATATATAACATTGCCCTACGAATTTTACATGTGGATCACACATACACAATAAAAAGCTCTTCTTGGTATTCCTTCAAGTTACCCACACACAAAAAAAAGCTTTCCTTGAGAGTAAGGTGTCCAGGCTTTTGCAATAAGCATCCAAAAGGAAGCTAAAATGCAATCCGAAGAAAACCTTTGTGTGGAAATGTGCTGAAATCAGTACCAGACAAGAAGCTGATTTGATGATTTCTGAAAAGTCATTCATGTTCGTGAGTCAATCGGCATACATTTCTTAGATGCAGATAAGTCTAATGGGAAAAATAAAAATTAATAGGGAAGATGATCAGTGGTTTTTTCTATCTTTCATGAGATGAGATCCTTCTGAGTATTGGAAAGGAGAATACGAGCTAGAAATTTAGTATAAAATTATAGATGAATTTTAGCATTTGGTACAGCGTTGACAAGACATAATATATATTCCAGAATTATCTACAGATGTCTCTAAAGCCATAAGAAAGATGGAGGTAAACCTTTCAGCAGGGTCTGTTGTGAAAGTATAAGATGTAATGGTTTTAAACAGAAAGAGGGTTGATTTAGATTAGATAGGAAGAAACACTTTACAATCAAGATGGTAAAACTGGCACAGTGGTGGTAGGTACCCCATCCCTGGAAATATTCAAGGCTGGGTTGTATAGGGCTCTGAGCACCCTGATCTAGTGGAAGGTGTCCCTGCTTATTGCAGAAGGGGTTGGACTTAGAAGATCCTGAAAATGTCTCTTTCAATTGGAACTGTTCTATGATTTTATGATTCTATAAAGCAAAGATTACTGAGACCTCCCTCTGCAGAACCAGCACCTTTGCTTGCTGCTGTTGGGTCTGAAGATACTGGGGAGATACAGAATTCCATAGATGGGGCATGTCTTGTATGAATTGCTGCATACCTTAAGGTTTATTGCCATGATGTGAAATCCCAAGTCCCAAATTCAAGCTGCCAAGTAGATTAGGACTCCACAGTATGGCACAGCCAGCTTCTGGTCGTGAGCTGCATAGTGTGTACTACTGGTCCCATGGGGACAAGGAAAAGAACAAAAAAGGTAGCAGTCATCTCTTCTTTTTAATCTTTCCATTCGCTACTCAACTGGTGACTCCTCTTCTCCTGTACACATTTGCTCTCCCCTGCTTGGCATGCATGACAAAACCTTCAGGTAGAATAAAGGTTGCCTTTACTCTGCTGAGGCCTTTCTCTGGTCAAGTCCAGCTCTGTATTTAAGAGTTTGACCTGGTGTCTCTTCAGGGAATGCTACCCATGTAGGGTGAATGAATCAATGAGCTACCAAGAGTCTGGCTCATACAAACTGCGTGAAAGAGAACAATCGTTATAGAAAAAGCCTATGAAAGTCAGTAAGCATGAATGTCTGTGCTCTACAGTGCTGAGCTCTCATATTTCTCATTTGTCGATTGCCGTTTTAAACTAAAATATTTAATGTATTGTAACAGCATGTAAAAAATTAATTGTGGTTTTAACAAATGAATTTCTAGAGAAAGCATGGGACAACAGCAAAAACTCCCCATGTTGTTTCAAACTGAAGATTTCCCATGTAATTTTAAATTTCAGATGTGAGTATTTTACAGTTAAATTTTACTTTATCAAAACAAAGGCCCTTATCTCTACTTTTCATTGACTTTCCTTTACAAGTACTTTGGAATTACATCTCTTCTTCAAAAAAGGAACTATGCGTAGAGGTAAACATCCAGACCTTCATTCACCCAGACCTGAAACATTCAGCAATTTCTTTTTGTTTTTTTTTTCCAGTTTTATTTTGTGTGTTTTGTTTTGTTTTATTTTAAATTATTTTCTTAAGTAGAGCAAGAAATGGATTATTTGAGTACATCCTTAGAATTACACTTTGTCAGAAAGCCATTAGTTCTTTCAAAAATGTTTTGCTATTTCTAGACCGTCCTATGACTTTTTGCGTTAGATCCAGGCCCCTTATCATCTTCCTAGGGAGAAAAAAGAAGGATCTGCCAAAGACCTTTCAAGCAATTCTACCAATGACATAATCATCATCTCAGTGGGTTATGGAGGTTTGGAAAAGTGACAGGACTCCCATAAGTGATGTCAGCAATGATGAAGTGTGGAGCTTGATAAAGGAAGTTTGTAAAAGCTGTTGAGTCTTATTATATGATTCCTACCATGTTCTGCCCTGCCTCATGTCTTCCTAGAATAGCCAGGTGATTAGGGCACTAACCCCTGGTGTTGAAAGCCAAAATTCAATGAATACTTAACACAATTTATACAAAATAGAGCTGCTCTAATAGTTGAGATTGAAAGTGTTCCATCAAGAGTAATGGATAGCCTTGAGGGCTTACTGGGAAAAGGCTGAAGCTGAAATCTTAGTTCTAACTCCAAGGGAACAGAGCCTGAACATGGGTCTTCTCTCTGCAGGAGATGCCCCTTTTGCTGTGCCTCTGGTTATTCTCATATGTATAATATAGCCTTCCTAGAACAAGATGTCTGTGCTTGCTGTGACACATGTATTCTCTCCTGCATATTTTGGTGTGAATGAATTGCCATTTTTCCAATGAAAGGTTACAAATGAAAAACTTGGACACATTAAGCTGGAAGACTATTCAGGATGAGAAAAATGCCATCATAAGTCAATTGCAGGACAGACATCATATTCTTCCATCCTCTGTGTTTTCTACCTTTTCAATACTTGTATAATGATGCAGCTGACTACCTGCTAACAACAAGGTAAATCGACATTGCCTATCTCAAGATATATTTCTTGATGTGATCCGTCTTTTCTAAGTAACCTTGTACATTCTCTAAGTTTCTTTTTCTCTGACTTTGGTAATTTCCTTTCCCCTCTCTGAGGTGATCTGTTTTTACTGCTCGGTTTCATTTCCTGCATTGCCTCTGATGTTATGCCCCTCATTAGTTGCATGTCTCCTTGCTTTCCTTCTCCATCATGAATGTTACTGCCTTTCAAATACAAGTCTCTTCTTTTTACAAGGAATCTCATTTTTAATGTGTAGTTAGTGAGACTTCTGATGTTTGTCTTTTTACTCCTGGTTATAAAGGAGTTCAGAAAGGAAACAATCAGAAAAAAGGTGTACTGGTAAAGGCTGGGACACTCAAAACTTTGTTCGACAGTGTTCTGATGTGTAGGGGACATTTTTTCTGACTTCATGAAATGGAATTCCTACCATCTTGAAATCTGCGGTTCATTGGGCTTCTTGTTTTGTAAAGTTCTTTGCAGAAAGATTTTAAATCATGGTGATAGCCTGAGAGTAATTGCTTTCTAGGAGCATCAGCTCTATTTAACTCATGTACTTTTGATACTTCCCACATGCTACTGGTGAAGGGCAGAAATAGATAATCATTTTCACAGACATACTTGAAAACACTGTGGGAGCATCTTTGTATATTTTAACAGCCCAAATTTCATTATTAATGCTGAGAGTTCTGTCACTTTTGCTATGAAATTTTATATGGATCACATTTTTGCCATGATTGACAGAAGATTCTTGCCTGGAACCAGTTGTTTGCTTACTGTGCACCATAGAAAAAGCGTCTGAGATGGGCCTTGGCTATCACATTTTCATTTGATGTGCACTCGCATATACATGTGCACATTACACAAAGAACAGAAGAGCTCACAGCAGCCCCAAAACGGCATCTGTTCTTTATAGTGAGATAAAGAAACTGCAGAAGGTTTGTTGAAACTTGCTGATGCTTGTTGTCACTTAGCAGGAAGTGTTTAGGAGTTTGTGAAGAACAAAATTACAATTTGTCAAATGTTGCAAACCTCCAAGTGATCGCATATTATTTGATTACACTGTTGCTATAAATAGGATTTCACTTTGGAGGATTACAAAACGACCAACTTTCTGTTCAGTAAAATATTAGAATTTTAGTCTTTTCTCTTCTTTATATTTTTCCCTTTGTATTTTTTCAGAATATAAAGGGTGAAGTTGCCATTGATAATATCCTACAGTATACTTTTGCCAGCACACATTAACATGTGAAATTCAGACATTATTTAGCCTTCTGTAAGATGACATGACAAACCTTGCACTATGATGAGATGATTTTCACATATGGTGTTAGAGTCTTCCATACTGGCTAGTAGTACCTCACCTTCTAGTTCTCCCTGAAGTGATGAAAAATATCAAAATGTGAAGCTGGTATCTAAGGTCATTTGGTTCAACAGGAATAATTTAAATTTTTGGAATTTTTTCCATTTGGCCATAATCATCCATGAAAATCTCAACATGTCATCTTCACCTGTGGCTCCACAGACTAAGACAAATATTTCTCTTATGGCTGCAGCTGCCAATAAGGAATGTCTGTGAGACCTGGCAGGGCTTTTGACTTTGGGAAAAACCTCATGTGTCTCCAAGTACATTTAGGGAGGATGCTCTGCAAATAAAGAATAAATGTGTCATTACATATCTCTGGTAAAGATATCTTCTATATATGCATGAACAAAGTCAATTCAGCTACTAAAGAGGATGTGAATCCCTTTAAGAGTAGGAAATGGAGACAACAGTATTTTCCAGAATGAAACACATACATACAGGCTACAGACGCAAACAAGAGTTGTGAGCTGGGTTTATAAACATGATGGAAAGACAGAGTTGAACAAGAGATTATCTGCCAGGGATACCCTTATCTACTCCCCTGCCATCAGTTGAGCTGTCAGAAAGGTCAAGATATAGGTAAAGTTGGAGGTGTGGCCACAAGGTACTCCTTATGAATGATTGCAGAGATCTGTCATTGAATAGTGGACTGCCACAGGTGAATTTTCAAGTGCTGGCAACCACTTGAGATGCAGATCAGGTGCAGACTCTTTTCCTAACTATTGCCTCAGGTTCTACAAATGGGAATACACACTAGTGAAGGCTTTTAACCTCTGAGCTGAGTGATAAGGCAGCTAACCAAGGCATGTGACCTGGAGCATGCCTTTTGCCAATGCAATGTGAATAGGAGGGCTGCAATCTTCTAAGTGCTTTTTCTAAAGCCACCCTTGGTTTCTCTGAGCCATTGACTGTTGCCCATAACAGCCAGCTGCAATTTGGTTTTTTTACCTTAAAAATGAATGTGTTGGAGGGAGGCAAAAACTGTCATTGCATTACTGACTAGCTGAGTATGCCTTCAATTGAGATTTGTCAGAAATGGAACAAAGGTAATCAAAAGTTTTTATTTTCTGGAGAGTGGAAAACAAGCTTTCAGGACAAGACAGATGATTAGAAAATCTTCTTTTACCTCTTGACTTCTCAGAGTTTTCAGGTGATTCTTCATTACAAAGTCACTTTGGATCAAGTGTGTAAATTAAGTTCATCAGCATCTTACTCCAGCTTAGAAAATAGAAGGTAAGTTACTCAATGCCACTTTTATTTCTTATTGACTGTAGAAATGGCTGAAATAGGTTTCCAGAAACTCAGGAAAAGCTGTGTAGAGCTCTTTGTGAAGAACTACCTGCTTTCTGCAGAAAAGCAGTCCTAGAGAACTGGAGGGATAACACTGATGAGTACAAGACTTTCAGTTCTTCTTTCTTCTATGCAATCTAGACAGGCTCAGGGAAGAGCCATTAGAGACCTTAGAGAGTAAAGGAGAAATGGGGTAACAAGACATACATGAAGTAAAAGATATAAAAAGGATAGGCAGAAGAATAAGTACATTATTTATATATTGTTTATTTAGATTTGTTCAAAATCTGAGAGTTTGAATTTTCAATTTCCTCCTAATGCCAGAAAATTTCCAAAGAAACACATTAAGTGGGACCTCTAAATTATGGGAAAATGGGAAACTATACACCTGCCTTGCACAGACAAGTAGGGGTAAGGCCAGTTTGGGCTTTAGTACCTCCCTAGTGTCAGACAGCAGTATATTATTCTCTGATGTAATAAAGGACCTTCCTGTCTCTGTCAAAGCAAACCTTTTAAAGCTGCTATTTCAAACTTGCTGATTGTATTAAATTTTGGAACATGCTTTCCAAATACCAAAGGTTATTTCTGTAAATACACATTTTACTTACATTGCACTGAATTGTATGTTTGTACAGGGTTTCTTTAGGGCATTAGGTTTTAGCCTCGCTCTGTGACATGCTTTCTGGTGTCAGCATGTACCTTCTCCCAAGAAGTTGCTGAAGTTCATAACCAAAGCAAAAGTAGAAGTATGGTTGAATATTTTAAGTGCCTATGGAAAAAAACCCTATGCCTCCAGGCAAAGATATATGTCATTGAGTTTGAAAGTGTGATGAACCAAAAAGAAAAGGAAGGAAAGTGAGTGCCCAGACCTGAGTCATGTCAACATAAACCATTTTTGACTAAATCGTCACTGGGCAACCCTCCCTCAAGCCAATGTAAACCAATTTAAAGTTGCCATAAACTTGTCCTTTGTCTATGAGCTAAACCAAGATGAGACATGTCATGAAAGTAAAGCAATTGGAGCAAAAATTGAGCCAAGTCTGCATGATAGCAGGGATATTTTCAATTTAGAATTCATTTTCCTGTGAGCATGTACTGCTTGAACTGTTTCTGAAATTCAGACTGCCAAACTTTACTTTATAATTGAGATTGTGCCAAGGGAGCCAGACCAATAGCTGTATGGAAGTTCAGGAAATTCACCAGTTTTAATGTAATATGTGTACTTGTTCTTTTTCTTCACAGCACTAGGAACTGACTTACTGCAAGACAAGTAAGGTAACACAGTCATAAGGATAGTGCAAAGGATATGGCCTAGAAAAGATACACAAATCATTGCCCTTTTATTTCTTTCTGACTTGTCTGCTTAATGACTGAAGTACAGTCAGTGGCTGTTGATAACCTGATTAGAAATAAGATAGATACAGCACACAGTACTTGCATTTTGAGGTTGCTAGTAGTTTTATTTAGCTCGTTATTCTTACTAACTGCATATTGTCACATGCACTGTATGCAAATTTTACATTTGTATTGCGATGTGATTGTAAAAATTGAGTGCACTTAAATATATTCTATAAGATTCTCTGTTGTCTAGAATTACTGTACAGGTTTTGCAGGAAACAGACTAAGTCTATCCTAGAACATAAATTTTTTAAGCTTTAAGTAATTTAAACTGGAAGACTTGCATAGAAATACAGAAGTCTCAGACTGGGAGTAATTTTTGTTCCCACTGTGTTGTTTATAAAATTCAAGTTTTGTCAGTTAATAATTGTTTTTTTAATAAATCTTCTAATTAAAAAACTGTGAAGATGATATTACAATGTGTTATGTGTTTATTTGTCACAAATGGTGCAGTTTTGTCCTGAAGATTCAGTTAAAAACTTCAGCTAATTAATATTAGAGAAATATATCTGGATGATTCAGAAACTTATTCCATGGCATAATGGTCAATATCAAACTCTTATTTAAAAAAAGGAAATTAAGTACCCCAGAAAAATGGGACTAATGTCTCTTTACCTGTAACAGTTTAGAACTATGCTAATATTTTGCAGTCTTGTCTGGTACATCAAAAATACTTCTCTGTGGCAGCTCAGGACGTAGTTTAGTGGTGGCTTGGCAGTTTGATGGGTAAAAAAATATTAACAGGATTTTAAGAAATAAATATTGGGACTAAGACTACATCCAAGTATGCAACTCCCACTGACCTCAGTTCTGTTGTGGACTGAGGGCAGGGCAGCGCCTAACCTCTTACTGTCACTGTGGAATGGTGGTGATGTTAGGTGTTGGTTCAGTCAAGGGCCTTCCAGCATTTCCTACGGATTTATACCTGATCTATAGAACACATTCCACTGCAGGTTTATGTACTGTCTACCTCCTGAGGAGTCATTGCTATCACTTGAATGATCTGCTGATGACGGGGATGTATCTTTTATATGTGTAATGGGTCTGAAAGGAACAGGTCTATAGAAATTACACCACATCTGCAGAGAGCGGCAGGCACTCCATAGCAGCACCTGAATGCTCCCCAAGATCCTTGGGGGGTTATTCTGCATGAAGAATATTAACAGTCTTCATATGAGGCAGTCTGTTGTAACCACCTTCATTAACCAAAGAAAAATCAAAGATGCCAAATCTGAACCGCACCTCATCTAGACAATGGTAAGCACAATTCAAGCTTTTTTATTCCACATTTGCTAAAGTTTGGTTAATTTTGGCACAACATTACAGAGCCTTGTTTGACTCTTATCAGCTCTGTTCATAGGCTTTTCCCAGGGGTGTACCAGAGCTGTGCACAGCACGGGTGAGCTAAGGACAGAGGAACAAACCTTAACGCTCAGTTTCCCGGCTGCTCTTAAAGCACCAGTGCTGTTTTAACGTCCTTTCCTACTTCATGAGCATGCAGCCACAGACAGACATATAAATATGCCTGTCTTTGATAAATTAAAATCCTAACAGGTGTGTGAATCCTTGCCAAGATAGTTATGAGCAGGTCAGCATATATTGTTTGCACTTGGAAACGGTGCATTAGAGAACACTGTTTCACTGCTTTATAAATAGATGGATCTGGCATTCTGCGATCATCTGCAGAGAGTACGAAAGTAATAAATGGACAAAATTAAACATAGATCATGTTTCAGAACCTTCTAGATGAAATTAGTTGATCCCTCAGCATGTTCATTCCTGTAATTATCTTTTCTGATCTTTTGTGTCATTTTTGTTAAGAGCAGCAGAGATGAACGATATTCTAGTACTGTGGGTGCTAGCCTGAGACCTCAGAGACCCCAGATCAGTTTCCTTTTCTGCCGTAGACTTTGTAAGTGACCTTGGACAAGTTTCTTAGTCTGGTTGACGTCCAAAAAACCACTTAGGAACCTAAAGTGTAACTCAAGCTTAATTTAGGCATCCTTGTTCAGGGATCACAGTGCTCTGTGAGAACTCAGCCAGCCTAGGTGCCTAAGAGGACATGTACATTGGTTTTGTCTAAGAAAGAAAAGATAGAAAAACATCACTTAAATGTATTCAAAAGCACCATTGTCCTCAGATGAGTTGAGAATAGAAGTAGGCTCATTTGGAGTCTATTCAGAAATGACATTTTCAGCTATATCTCTAAAAATCCTGATCTGCTAGGTGTCCTCTGAGTGCCTGCCATGTGCAGACAGCCTTGAGTTCAGCACAAACGTGGTAGTTTTGGCAACATGTATGTGTATATTTTACAAGCTTGAAAGAAGAACAACCTGTCATCCACCACTTGTACATCATTCTGGTGGATATAATACTTTAGGTGGAAGGAAATGGTCAGTGCATCACTTTGGCTATTAAAAATGAAACATTGTGCCTTGTAATTTTCCTTTTGCCTGTTCTTCCCTCTGTTTTCTAACAGGGACTATTTTGAATGTTTCAGTTCATGAATAGCCAAGTGTCTTATGATCGCATTAATGAGGCTAGTGGTTTCTCCTTACTGGAATACATCACAGAATCACTTTCTTCCCTGCCTTGTATGCTCCTTTCAGTATGTGGCATTTAAAATTTACTATCTCTTACAGTGGTCTGCTCTAGGAAAAAAGTAGATAACTGCTGTCTTCACTGTGAAACCTGTGTCGTTGTGCAGAAAGGGCAGTCAAGGTTCACAAAAGGAGAAATTGCACTTATATAGGGATAAGACACACAATAGCACAGCCTGTGGTTAGAAAGTAGAACTCTTGGTTCTGCTTTCTGTTTCCAAAAAAAAAATATTTATCCATTTTACCAATGGCTGCTGTTCAGCATGGGGAAACGGTCCCTTAGTAGGGACAATTTTATCACAATTCTTTCTGGGATAGACACAGTTCTTGTTAGTACTTCTGGTTGTACTTCTCTACTCCTCTCTGATGTGAACTTTGGGAACAGAGTTCATATTTAGACTATGTGTATTTCTCATTAGTGTACCAGAGCCCTCACTTCTTCCCTCTCAAGACCACAGACTGTATTTGCTATGTTTAGCCAAATCTTGTTTTACCTGCTCCTTTTCCCGGTGGGTCATCCTACACAATGTTCTTTTCCTCTTTTCCTCTATTGTTACTGTGATAATTGAGAAACTATTAAAAGTCTGAGACATGAGTTTCAATTCTTCAGGTTTAGGAGGACTTAAAGTCTAGACCTTCCCCTTTCCAGGCAGATGTGCTCTAAATATTTACTTGCAACCATCTTGTTGTGTCCTCTTCTACCTTTCTTAAATTTCCTTGTTCTGTATCTGAGTATTTGCTTCAGGCATCCGAGTCTAGCCGCAGATTTGCAGCTCTGATCCTGCAGAGATACCAAACTCATAGATATCCTTAAGCAGCGCAGGCAGGATTTGAGGAAACTTTCAAATTCAGAGTTTTGTGCCTGTGAATCCTGTTTTAAAAGATAGTTCTGAATGTCAAAAGCCTGATTCTGGGAACCATATATTAGGGTCGGGTACCGAGTTATGTTTATATTCCTCTGTCTCAGAAATTTTGTTTTGTAAAATGAGAATGGGATAATTTACACTAACAGTAGCGGTGTGACTGTCTTTTGAGATAGGACAGTGCAATTTAAGCACTATAAACTTCTTGGATACCACAGTAGCAGGGACCATGTAAAGAGGAAGGATTGTCCATTCAAATTGAAAGAGCTGAATTTAGCTTACACTATAAGACAGAAGCCCATTCTTTCTCCTTCCAAGCATTTCTTGGTCTAATATGGGACAAATAGAAATCAAATTCCAGTGCACAGCAAAGTGTCTGTTTACTGCATGAGCCTTATAAATGATCTCAAAATAATGAACTGGTCTGAACAGATATTTCAAAAGCTCTTCTTTCTGACCACCATGTTTCCTTAAGTCCTCGGTCTCCCTGATAGTACCATTTTTCTATCGTATGGCGTGTTCCTTTAGATACATTTATGTCGTAGTCATTGCCATTTATATTCAGACAATTGCATGAGCACTGAACTGACAGTCAGGTACCTGCAACAGTGCAGGACTGAGGGTGAGTTTCAATAGCTGTGTGCTTATAAAGCTTTCTGACTGCAGTTTTCAGGTGGCCTTGAACTCCAGTTTGCTGAGATGCATTTAGAATAAGCTCGTGAGGCATATTTGTCTATCTTTGCTTAGCCACTGTGGTTGCTTCAGACTATTAATATCATTTGATATGGGTCCCTTGTCAAGTAGGATTTTGGGTGGTCTCTTCTAGAATTAGAGCAAAAAAAAGAAGTAATCTTTTTTCTTCCTTTTTTTTTTTTCTCCCACGCTGAGTAATAAGGAGAGCATTTTGGATAAAAATTGCAGATACAAAACACATCACACATTTTAATAACACACTTGCTCATAATGGCATAACTTATACATGCAGATAGACTTTGAAATTAAATAGGACAAAAGATCAGAAAGCAATCTTTGGGGAACAAGGCTGTACTGGCAGGAATGGCTCATCTAATAGACATTTTCCATTCATAATGTCCATGTATCACAATTCCAATCCACATATCTTAAACAGCAGTATTTCTGAACAACTTGGCAAATGTATGCTCAAACTGAAATACATTTCATTATGAATATCACTGGCTTCAGGTGATTTCAAGATTAATTCACATGAGAGAACAGAAAATAATTTCCTTAAAAATTTTATTCTAGCCAAAACACTATGGTCTTGCATCAAGATAACAAAAGTTATTAGTCTTATGGGATTTTTGTAATGAAGGTTAGTATATGTGGAACATTTTTTCTGTTCCTCTTTCTTTTCTAAGAAGTAATTTTAATATGAAAATGTGTATAAAATATTTTACTCTATTCTTGCTTCATCACTTATTTTGATTTGAAGATAAATACCCTCAAATCATCATATAAATATTGGAAACCCTATTTCTCATAATTTTTGATTCATAGTTTATCTATAATATCACAGAAAGCATGAAATTTTTGAAGCTAAAAAAGGGTTGGGCATAATGTCTAGAACTTCTAACCTATGTGTGAACAACTGCAGAGCAGATATCAGACTCAGTACACATTGTTTCTGTGTCTTTATACTCAATGGAGGGACAAGTGTATTTGCAGGGTACTTGGATCATCTAACCAGTTTTAAGCAATACCCTTACGACTAAAAAGCTGCTGTCTAAAAATTGCTCTTTCTTTCAGTGGAGGCTGTAAAAGCTGTTCAGGCAACTGGCTGGAAGGAATATGCAAAATCAGGTAAGATGGGACACCTTCTATTACCAAACCTTGGTGCTTTTGCAGAAGACTTGCAGCTCATGAACTTATGATATGGAGAGGCTTTATATGCTAAGTGTCCTCTGAAGCGAGTAGAAAGCCTAAGTGATGAGGGTACATGCCATAATGACACCACAGTCAGAAGGCTGTGCCTTAAAGACAGTTTCTTCTGTGGCTTCTTCAATGGCGATCTCAGTTTACATTGCAGATGAGATTAACCTTTGCCTTGGAATAGAGATCTGGAATAGATCTTCAACATGGAGCAAACCATGGTGAGGCTCCATTTGAAAGCATTGGAGTGATGGTACTTACCTTGGCTGAGGGTATGTTCCATCTGTTGTTGTTTAACTGTAGACAGAATGACATCTCTTTGTTTGACAGCTACCAGAGAAATAATCATAGCAGGCATATCTCTCTCTGGAGATGGAACTGTGCCCAGGTTATCAGTATTCAGATATATCACCAGATTAACTTTGAGCTTGGAAGCTTGGATTTGTATTCTGTAGATTTTCGTTTTCCCAGTACTGTACAAGTTGGGATTTTTTTTTTCCTTCCAAAACTTTAAAATAGATTAATTTGTTTTGAGGCTAATTTCATCCTTGAACTTTCTGATTCCTGCTTTCAATAATTCACATTTAAAACAAAGTGAATCATTAGCCTGATCTCAGCTGTGTTGAGATATGTTACTTTTTTTAGCAGCGATTGCAATTATTTCTGTTGTGTGGTCACAATGGTTCAGTCCTGTGCTCCAAATTATTGATCCAATTGGGCCACAGTTCCTCTCTGAGTTTTCAAAATAGTTTTTCAGTTTCGTATGCAGACATTCTACTGCCAGCAAAGACTTTTCAAGGCTCCTGGCATATATTTTACGTGATTCCAGAGCAGGGCAGAACTGCAAACAATTGCTCGCTCTCTGTACTTGCAACATTTAAGGCTGTTATCCTTCATGGGCAAAGCCAGAATGCATTTTTAATTTTGCTTCTTGAGATGCAGAGTTTTGAGAATTTAAACAGAAGACATGGTAGAGGTACTTCCCAGGCCCTCTGATCTATATCTATATATATATATCATCTATGTGTGCAGATTTAGATACATGCACACACACACACATATACACTAAAACAACCAACCAACCAATCAAAAAAATGAAAGTTGTTTCAAGGGTCTTACTTTCCTCATTTCTTGGGCAAAGCTTTCCAGTCTTTCTCCTCCTTTGTAATTTATCATTGGCTAATTGGCCTGAACAAAGGATGTCTAAGTTGAATAAGCTCATATGTTTCAAGAGACTTCATTTTCGTGGCCCTGATATGCCCTCCTTTAGCCTGAATCCATCACAATCAAACGATGTAGTTCTGATGACAAGAACTATCATCTGGGAAAGTAAAAAGATGAGATTTTATCCTGTTCATACAACACGTTGTTATGAATGGATGATGTGGGTTTAAATAAGCCGCTGCCAGGTCTCTGGCAGCAGGCAGCAGCTGTATTGAGGTGGCCAGCACTCCAAGACCCACTCTCATTCATAAGTTCTCTAGTAATGGCTGATTCAGTCTATTACAGAATGAATTGTTTAAATAAACAATATACAAATAGACACAACAACAATAGACACAAAACTAACAGACATAAGACTTAAACCAGACTATTACTACACAGGAATAAGATAAAAAGAGGACAAATAGTATTATACACCCAGGGTAAAAGTTACCATTAATTTTACGGCTAGAGAAGAAATAGTATAGATTAGGATCTAATGTTTCTTACCACCAAATTGTTGAAGGGGCACACATCAAAATCCTTTCCCTCAGTTTCTGGAAAAGTATGTGTCAAAGTTGTGTCCAAGCTTTGGGAAGAAATCGTCTTGCACAAGGAGTGCGTAAGAGACTTCTGCCTCTGTGATAAACTGTGGTACTTTTATAGTGTGAAACAGGCCTTTTGGTCACCTGTGGTTTTTTTATCTCTTCCCACATCTGTTAAGCTGGCAGACCTTTTGGTGCCAGGAGATGATACCCGCTGTGCCTTGCCCGCCTGGGTTACGTCTCCTATCTGCACCCTCCACCTGTGGTAGAGAGAGGGGTGATATGCCCTGCCACACCTGTATATATTTTAAGTTGGCATGGCACTTTAAAGCCAAATTTTAAAACTCTCTTGTAATAAAATAGTAAGATACAGTATTGTGAGGGTAGGAATAATACGTATGTAATTTTTTTCCATTGTTAGTATTTAATCCAGCTCCCTTTTATGCAGTATTACAGTTAAAAAAATAAGGACCTAGAACAGAAAAATTAAAGAGATGCCATATATTCACTTTTTTTTTCCTAAAAAATGAGGATAATTATCCCTGATTTCTAAACTGGCATTCTTGATATGAGTAATTTCAAACACTGACATTTGACACCTGATCCCTGTGGTTCAGCCTAGTGCAAGGACTGGTTAATGCTGGTTCCCAGAGCTGCAAGTCCTGGATTTCTGTTTAGAACCTTCCCATTTGGAAGTAGATCTCTCTCTGCATCAGGGTAGATCTGCACTTTGAGCTTGGAAAATTGATTAGAAATGAGGTCTTGTCCCTCCTGTGAGTTCCACAGAAATTTCATGGAGAAGATATGAACTCAGTTTTTTCTTTTCAGAATACATGGAGGTTTGGGGTTCTGAGGATATAACGCTAATTCGTCTGAGAATTTTTGAAAACGCAATTCTTTTTTCTTCTTTGTGTTGTAATTTTGGTACAATTGCTGGCAGCTAAAGGAACCATATTTCTTCGTATTTTAGATTGTCAGTGTTCAAGGTTTTTTGATTGATTGTAAAAACTGTGGAGATTTTTAGGGAAATGGATCTAATCACTGCCTGAAACTCACTTTTCAACTTCAGAGAAAATATTCTTGATGAATTTCTAATTAAAACATAAAAAATCAGTTTTCAAAGAACTTCGAAAAAAAGAAGACACAAGCAGTTTGCCTGCGAAAGCAAAAACACAAAATGGGAAAGTAATTTAAGGCTTGAAACCCAACGGGAATGATAGCAGTCCTGTGGAAAATCAGCAGCTGTTGCCATTTCTTTCATTCTTTGTTCCTAACAGACATGGAGATGAAACACTGCTGGGGAAAAAAGTAAGAAATTGGGGTCTGAAGATAGAGGATCAATCTACAATGCCATGCAGAGGTACACAAACCTTTGATAGGCTAATATGCCTACCTTTTAGTAGGACTGTAGTGCTGGTGTCAGGTCTCTCTGGCTGTGCCTTTTTCTGCAGAAGAAATTTTACTTGAAAAGTGGCATCATGATATGCAAGGCAGCCTAGTAAAAAATACCCCAAACTCAGTCCCATTGCAGCTCTCCTTCTCTGTCCCCCTGTTTCCAGGACAACTAGGGAGATAATAGAAAGTTTTTTGCATTTGGATTTTTGGGGTAATGAAGCTGGGATTTTACCGGGACTCATTAAAATGGTCTATGAACCAGTTCTCCATCCATAACACAGAGATGACTGTGCTTCCTTTCCTCGCAGAGTTTTCCACCAGGACCTTAACAGTGTAATCACTGACAATAATCACTTAAAATCTCAACCCCAGAATTCATTAAATTGATTCTCATGGTCAAATAGATAATCAGGGGTGTTTTGTGTTGTTTTTTTTTTTTCTTTGCTTTTAATTTGAATTTACTCTTTCACTTCAGTGCCTAGAATCATTATTGAACTTTCTTTAACCTGATGAAAAAACCATTCTCTTTTTCTAAGAAGCAAACCAACTAAAAGGCTTATCTATTTATTTATAACTTTTCCATTTGCAAGACTCTCTTTTGCAATATGGCCAACTGCTATCCTGATATGATTGTAGGAAATATTTATAATTCTGTTAAATGAGACTGATTAATCTTGACTTGCTTTTCACGAAATTTTCTATAGTTAGATGACGGACTTTGGAAGCTAAGCATCTCAGAGAAGAGCTGCTACAGGCTAATTCATAATACATTTTGTATCATTTAGCTATTGATTTAAATATTAAGATTGAATTTTCACTTTTTTTTCATGTCTTGCAGCGAACATTCGAATTCTTGTGGCACATGTGGAAGAAAATTCAAGAGGAGAAGAAGTACTTGTTCTTACTCATCTTCTTCCCCTTGTTTTGACAGAGGAAAAATGTGGCGTGTAGCTATACCACCACTCTTTTCACACTGCAAAGATGATGGGAAGCCTCCAAGACTGTGTTGGAATCATGGAACCATGAGTTGGAGATGGCCACAAGATTGCTCATAAACTGTCTTTGCTTCCCTTCATGTGCAGAGCTTCAGTTTGAAGATGCAATGTGCTGTGGCTGACAAACACTTTTCCAAACCTTGATCAGCAGCCAGGCAGGACTGGGAGCTGCACCCCTAGATATGTTTGCCCAGTTGTTCATGCCCTATTCACAACTCATACACTTATTTTGAGGGGGGCAAGATGTTTTCATATTCTATCTAGGTACTGCTCTCTTTATTATCGAGATGGACTCTGTCTCTGAGTCCAATTGTTTTTGCAAATATAGCATTTTGATATCGACATTGTATCATCAATGGCTGATTGAGTTGATTCAGTAGATTTTTTTAAAAGTTCTCTTTAAGAAGCAGAGGAAATGCTGTGTGATCTTTTTTTTTTTTTGCCATTCAGTCATGAAAAAATAGTTTCCTAGCAATATATAATAAATGATTAAAATGGAGTAGTTAAAAGTCTAGTAGTTGCAGTCTTTTGATGATGTACCAAGTAGATCTTTGTTCTAATAGTGCCATACACTCATCTTGCTCATATAAGCTAAGATTTTCTCGCTGTCAGGCTGTCCTAAATAGATCTAGATGGTTTTTATTTGTATAGCACCGGAATTAGCTAGGCTTTTTGTTTTACTTGGATCAAGGATACTAATTATTTTAAACACTATAATTCATATCTGGACTTTATTAAATTATATTCTCAGGCTTCAAGTGCCCTTTTTCTTTTTTTTTCCCACAGTTTATTTTCCTTTGTTTTCCCACAAGAAAATTACAGATTATAGTTTTGTTAATGCCATATAGCTATCAAATCTAGTTATGGATACAGCAACCGTCTTTTCTCATTAAAAGTATAAAGCCTATATGGAAGAACACCTTTTCAAGTAATGACATTTGATTTTGTTAAGAAGTTATAATTTCTCTCTTGGCACCATAATCAATAGCTTAGTTATTGAAAAAAAGAGGTAGAAACCAGCTTATAATTAGTATACATCTTTTTTTATGAGTTTTCAGTACGTGCTGGACACCCCCAAAATGTGGAATAGTAGTTCTGCTCTGTGACTGTATCAGAAGAATGCAGCAGCCTTTCTTCATTTTCTGTTCAGGTTTAAACCTGGCCTATATTTTTGATACTCCTCTGTAAAGGAGAAGTAATTATCGTTTGTCACCATCCATGATGGCTCTCTATTATGAGTAATATTTGATTCAAATTCAGTGGACGATGTCTATGTGTCTGGCTTGGGACACCACATAATTACCAGGTGATAGCTATTGCTGGACACTTAATGGACTGTATGGAAGAAAACTAAGAATAAAACACTCCAGTTTTTGCAAATCTTTCCAAGTGCTGTGTTCTCATAGCATCAGTCATAACATCATCCTAATTTCTCACAGCTGTCCTTCCCACCTTATATAATACAAATGACATGACAATTATTGTCACTAATTGTTCGTGGGTTCTTATTCTAGTTACTTCCACAGGTTGCATCATCAGCAATATCTGAAAACTGTCTTGCTGTTCTCAACAGATGAAAGCTTGAGTACAAGGAATACATTGACTGTTAATCAGATAGAGAAACCTTTTATTTTTTAAAATTTTTTTAAAAAGGGAATGAAAGATTTGGAAGAATAAAAATACATGCTAATCATGGTGATAAAAGGGTTGCTGAAAGACAAATATAAATGCTCATCCCTCTTGCTTATGCATTTGTTAAAACTAGTTTTGCAGTAGCCTCTGTCTTTTTAAGAGGTGAAACCATAGTGGATGTGGACTTTTTGCTCTGTGCATAGTTCACAATACTCATCAGGCACAATCCTTCAAACTTATCCCTGAAAAACTGAGGGTGCGCAAACCACTAGAGAAAAGATCAGTCTTTGGAAGTCAATCACTGCAAGTATCTGAAGCCAGTGTGCAAATCTCCTCCATGGCCTTTTTGCCAGATGATATCAGAGGAGCAGAAAAGTGGTTTCCAGTCACCATCCCTAAGTCTTTGCAGCCTTCTGTGAATTGCATCTTCACTAAATGTGACCTGACATGTTTTCTACTTTATTGCTTTGCGGTTGAATATAAAAGTTGTTATTTTCAGGACAAGTTGTATGAGATCCTCTAATTTTCCAGAGCAGAAAAAAGTCTACAGACCTGCTGAGGTGTCCTCAGTGGAGCAGTGCGGTGGCATGGGGAACTTTAAATATACTCATGCTGCTCCTCATTAATCCCTGTTGAGTGACTTGGAAAAATCCAGTAAGTGAAGCAACTGCTTTAAAGGACAGGACACCATAAATAAAGTTGTTATCTTTTTTTTAGAAATCAGCTAGAATATCACCAGGAGCTGATTTTGGTGACAAAACTTCATTTTAAGCTGTACTTTATAATACAGAAAATATAATGATATGTTCAGAAAGTGGGAAGATGTCTTTCATCATTCAAAGACTTTAAGCTTATGAAGTAAGAATGGTGATTTTTTGCACAGTTGTTTTTTCATCCTCTTTAGGATGCCAGCAGAAAAGATAGAGATGAGTGGAAATGTTCTGCCATTGGTGTCTTTCTTGTTCATGTCTGCTGCATCTATTGTGCCTGATACACCCAGGGCTAAGGACTTTATCTCTAAAATCTGCCTCTGTAAATTGTGAATATCATTGTACCAGTTCAGTTGTTGGAGCTTTAACTTGGGAAGTCATTCATGTTTACATCCAGGTTTTGGGTTTATATTGTTTTGGCTGCTGGTTTTTAACTATTTTTTTCAGACTCAGCTCTGACTTAGTACATCACTGGGTGTGTAAAGGTGTGGAGGAGGTATGGTGCACATTAAAGGAAGTAAAAATATCAGTGGTTTGGAAAGCTATGTGTTTCTGGGAACAAAAAATCTAAAAATTATTTTGAGACTTGGTGATGAGCATGTGCAATTTCCCCTACTTGCTCTAGTGGCTGCCTAGTTTAGTTAACGGCCTACACCTTTCTGCCTGTAGATTTTAGACAACATTCATTGCATAAACCAAGATTTCAGAAGAACTTTCCCTGCACTGATCTTTCATTTGTGAAGCTCTACTGTTAAATTAACTGCTGACAATGTCACATAGAATTGGGGTGAAGATTAATGTATTCTACAAAGATTAAATTTTCTCATTTTTCAGACTGGAATACTCATGCAGTACTAAGAACCCCCTCGGCAGAACCACCCCTGAGTTAATGGCACAGCACAGAATGACAGCTTAGTTCTAAAATCCTTTCTATTGCTTTTTTTATCTTTTTTTTTTTTCCTAGTCGGAGCTTTATATAGTAGTTGGCATAGTAATATATCACAAGCTTGGGACCAAAAAGCTTTTCTCTTATTCAGGGAGCTCTAAACCTTTTTAACAATTTCTGCTTGAAATGTTCGTTGATATCTGCACGAGTTTTCTTTCGCTTTTCTGCCTTGCTGCTTCCTTGTAACTTCCCCTTATGTCACACCCTGTCAGTGTGATGACAGGCCTCTGTGCTCAAAGCATCAACCAACACCTGATACACACAGATCTGGGAAAATCCCTCAAACAGCAGCTGCAAGCCTTCAACTAAACCAAGGCTCTCAGAATGAAACCACAGAGAGCCCCACACTAGAGGCTCTCTTCCTTCAAGTCATTCACACATCAAACCATTCTTTACAAGAGGTGGAAGAGGGGAATTTCTTAGCTGTATTTTTTGCCTAATGATGACCTGTTCTCAAAGCATTTCTTACTGGTATCCTATCACCTTCCACTGTCATTTATATTTGTCAAAATTAATAACTCAGTAATGATATGGGGCACTGATGTTTACAGTAGAATAGCAGCCAGGAAGATACAGAATCCAGTGAAATAATATTTAAAACTGTGCAGTGTCTTGTGCATATAAATACACAGAAATATGTCTGTAAAATCACAACACTTAGTAATTGCTCCTAGAATTACTTATGTATTACTTATTACTTCTATGGGGGTGCCGCTGCCAGCGGCGCCGCCCCGGTCTCTCCCGAAACCGCCGCCCCGCCACAGCCCACCGGTAGCCAGATGGCCGGCGGAGGAACACAACACTGGCAAAGTAATCCCCGAGCTAGTCACGAGCTCAGTCACGCGCCCTGGGGGTCGCAAGACCCCAGCTTCTAGGGGTTTCTGAATATCAACAACCTGTCCGTCAGACCATCCCCCCGCCCCGGTGCAGAGACCATTGGTTGTATGCACCCCGATTCCGCCCTCCTGTTTGCTTCCCATTGGCGTGTGCCGTAT
>VXBT01002236.1:65012-145802 GCA_013400235.1 Oriolus oriolus | reverse complement strand
CGGCGCGCGCGCGAGCGGCGCGCGTGGGAACGGCGTGAGAGCTCCGGAACCACCCAAAAAACAACAGACTTCCAAATTATAACAAATAGAAATGTCATTTTTAAAAACTAAACAAGTGAACAAGACAGACATCCCTTTACTGAACCTGTTCCAAAATGTGACAATTATTATAATACCACTTTTAAAATTTTTTATAGTCATGTAATTTTCATATTCACTTTTCACAGAATCTGGTTTTCAGAGAAGCTGTGAAAGAAAACTTATTTATTGAACGATGAGTCCTTGCAGGATAGATGAATATATGGGACAGATTTTTTTTCTTTTCATCTTTCAGTACAGTTTACGGCTGATCATTTATTTGACGTGTATGGAGTAACAAGCACAGATTACATTTAATGTCTCCAAGTGTCTAGTTGAAGACATTGACCTGGCCAAAATTTAGGAGGCAGAGCGGGTAGAGAAACAAAAATGCAGGATAATGGGCAAAGTAACAGTGCAACTGTTTATCACTGTCACTGAACATGCTTCTTCCTATGCAGGTTCTTACTGGTTTCTGTTCCACTTCCAGTAATTCCATTCCTTACCTCTGTTTCCCTGCCCTTTTTAAATTACCATGCTTACCTTAAGGGTTTAAGTGTTTGTTGAATGGAGATGCTTTTTTCTTTGGGGAAAAAAAAAGAACTGTTTTTTATTAAGCATTAGATTTATATTAGCATTTATATTCAGGGGGAAGGACTTTAAAAAATATGGCTGCATGCTATCTGAAAATATCTGAAATTTAGTGTGTTTGGAATAATGTCAAACTTTTGCTGTCAAGCACGTAAAAGGCAAGGAAATGCCAAAATCCAGAATCTCTGGTCTCATTTTGAGCATTACTTTTATGGTACAAATTTTAGTTATATAATTGTCTAATGTCACATAAACTACTGTGAAATTGTGTGTCGTCAGAGGACAAGGACTCTGGGAAGAACTAGATGTAACTGTTAGGCTTTACAGGTGCATGAAAACAGGGCACTTGAGACTGGGTGTCATTCAGATTCAGGAACGGACTGTTCTCTCCTCTTTATGGGCTCCCTTTTCCGTTTTTCCTAAACCTATCCAGTTTTACTACCGATCTGCGGTTGAGCTAAAGCCATACCTTTATTGTGCATGTATGGATTGAAGTTCTTCTACTGAAGGCAGATTCTGGGATGTGGGAATAAAAGGCTCATTACAAAGGGCATACACTTTTTTTTCCCAAATATCACACTGTTGTACCAAAGTATAAGAGACAAGTTTCAGTAAATCATTATCCAGTCTCCTTTGCTATTCCATATTATACATTTTCTATTGTAATTTCTTTCATGTGGTGGAATTGTTTCTGTTGTTGCTTCCACTTATGGCTGTCATTCCTTTTCCTACCTTTTATTAATCTTTGGTTTCTTTCCATGTGACCTGTTGGAAACAGGAATAGACCTGATATTCTATTAATAATAGACCCCTCATTTTTCTTGACATTTTGTTAACCCATAAGTTCAAATGAATGGTGTATGAAGTGTGGCTTTCCCACACAAAACCTCCATGCTGTTGTGATTTTTTGTGTAGGGCATAAATGCCTCTTTCTTTCATCTCATTTCCTTCTCCCTTCCCCCCTTTATGTAAATGATGCAGAAATGAAATAAAACTTCTTAATAAAACGTTTACCTGTCAAACTATTGCACAGTTTTAGGCTAACGCAGCCTGCCAGCACTGTTGATTCCACTCCAGGAACTGTGAATAAAAGAGAATATCTCAGTAATGATCTTCTATTATGATGCCCCTGTCATTCTTCAGAATATATTTTGCAAAAGAAAAGCAAAGAAAGAGCTAACAAGAAAACAGGTTCTCATCATGCTTCTTCATTCCTTTCTTGCTACTTATGCAAGCAATGATGTCACTATAAGGGAAAAGCTCCAGGAGATCTCAAAAAAACATTATTCCTACAATGTCTCCAGGCCTCCATTGATTGTAAAGTCCAGACCACTGCACAGGTGGGAGCAAAGGTCTGAAGGCTACTGTAATTCTACCTTTCAGTAATGCATCACATTGAAAAGAAGCACTTGTGTTCTATAATTTTGTGCTGATGTGTTCATTTCATGGGTCAAGGGTCAGGTCTACCTTTTTACACTCTGCTTTGGCTTTGCTTTTTGCAGCAGAATCCTGACCTTCACAGCATATGTGCCTCATCGCTGGTAGAGAGGCAGATCACTCTCATGAAGGTTTAAATTCTGGAAACAGGTGCCTGCTGGTTCACAGTGCAATGTGCTTCATTGCTGATAATTAGTTGATTTGTTCCTGAACCTGAATAGCCTCAATGAAACGCAAGGCTAAAATTAAACATCAAATAGCCTGAAGACTCTAGCAAGACAATGACAAGGGAAGACTGGAGAGAATGTGAATTAATTGAAAAGAACAGGAGGTCAAATACCACAAATGCTAATTGCTGAATATTTTATATTTGGAGAGGCCTAATTTTGTGAATCTTCAATTTTCTCTGAACCTTTTACTGACCGTACATCCAGTTCTGATTTACATCTTTATCAGTGATCTGGACAAGTGTGCTGTCAGTCAGCTTGCAGACAGCAGAAAGTTGTGTTGGCAAGTTGATCTGCTGGAGGGTAAGAAACCTCTGAAGAGGGATCTGGGCAGTCTGGATTAATTGCCCAAGGCCGATGGTATAAGATTCCACAAGGCTCTGCACTGGGTTATGCACTTGGGTCACAACAACCCCTGTCAGTGTTACAGGCTGGGGCAGAGCAGCTGGAATGAGGCCAGGAAGGAAAGGACCTGCAGATCCTGCTTGACAGATGGCTGAACATGAGCCAGAGTGGGCCCAGGTTACCAAGAAGGCCAATGGCATCCTGGCTTGGGTCAGCAGTAGCAGGACCAGCAGGACCAGGACAGGGACTGTTCCCCAGTGCATACATGGCAATGGTGAGGTCACACCTTGAATTCTGTGTTCAGTTTTGGGCCCCTCATAACAAGAAAGCCATTGAGGTGCTGGAGCAAGTCCAGATAAGGGCAGCGGAGCTGATGAAAAAACTACAGAACTAGCCTGTGAACTTATTAGTGTATACAAGTACCTGATAGAAGGTTGCAGGCAGGTGGATGTCAAATCTGTTCTGCCAAGTGAAAAACAATTGCACATCCCATGGGATTGCCTGATCTCTGGAATTGTTCAAGGCCAGTCTGGATGGGGCCTATTCTAGAGGAAGATGCCCCTGCCCACAGTAGAGTTGTTGGAAGTATATGATCTTTAAGGTCCCTTCCAACCTAAGCCATTCTATGATTCTGTGATTCTATGGCTAGAGAAAATACACTCAAGTTGTGCCAGGAGCAGTTTAGATCAGATATTAGGAAAAAAGTCTTAGCCAAAACTCTTGCCAAGCCAAGGAACAGGTTGCCCAGGCCAGTGGTGGAGTCACCATCCCTGGAGGTATTTGAAAGACATGTAGATGTGGCATTTGGGGACATGTTTTAGTGGTGGGCTTGGCAGTGCTGGACCAGTGGTTGAATTCAATGATCTTGAGGACTTTTCCAGCCTGAATGATCCTGTGATTCTCTGTTTCTATAAAGTAAGCAATAAGAAACATAAGACTGCAAGTTCTTGTCAGCTGGTCCCATATTTTTGTCACTCAGTTTTGTGGGACCCAGGTGCATGACTCAGAGCCTTGCATCCTCATGAAATATTAATTGATTATAAGTATAAAGTTAGTTGTAAGCCCTAATTTTCCACTGCTCACTCACAGTTTCCATCTTGTCTAGATAGTACAGCTGACAGGTGATTAACAGCATAGGCACTTATTGCAGGGTAGCAGTTCAGAAAAGCAGTCTAAGCCAATACAGGTTGAGACACCTTAAGAATATAGGCTTCAGGCCAAAACTCTGTGGGTTCCTACAACCATGGGTTTTGGGCCTACTTAGTAGTTTCCTTTCTCATCTCAAAGTCAACTCTTCAATAACATGTGTCCTCCTTTTGGGACCGGGAGACCAAACATCCAAATACTATACCCTTTCATGACCTTTGTCTGTTGTCTAGGCCTAACCTGCCTTATCTAATTGAATGACATTGTCAGTGACATGGACAAAGGGATCGTGTGTTCCCTCACCACATTTGCAGATGACACCAAGCTGAGTGGTGTAGTTGACATGCCTGAAGAACAGGATGCCATTCGGAGGGACCTGGATAGGGTCCATGTGGTCTAAAGCGGGCCTATATGAAAGACGTACATTTTAACGATGCCTATGGAAATGAAATGAAGTGAAAAGGTTTGCAGCTGAAGCACTGTCAATTTAAATTAAATGTAAGGAAGAAATCTTCTACAATGAGGGTGGTGAGAGTCTGGCGCAGGTTTCCCAGAGAAGCTGTGGATGTCCCATCCCTGGAAGTGTGCAAGGCCGGTTGGATGGGGCTCTGAGCAACTTGATCTAGTGGAAGATGTCCCTGCCCTTGCCAGGCGGTTAGATTAGTTGACCTTGAAAAGGTCACTCCCTACACAAAGTATTCTATGACCCTAAGAGGATTCTGTCAGGATGAGAAGAATATGGATCTGCAATCTTAGCTAATGATCCTTCTCAACAGTGAGAGTGGACCAAGACAGCTGATTGGACTGGACCTACATGTTGGTACGTGCAGTGTACCAGAGTGAAGATATTTGTCCCCTTTCTTTGATATGAAGACCTATTGATTCTTGCACTTGTAAAGTCCTCGTGTCACAAGTCCTTGAAGTAAATAAGTAAGGTCCATCCTTGTCCAACATACATATCCAAAAAGCCAAGAAAAAACATCTTCCTGTACTTCAGTCTGACTGCTCCCAGAATGGCTGAGAGAGCCCCAAAGTTCCCAGGAGGTCTGTTCTCCAGAGAATTTTGTCCCTGCAGATCCCATCATCTGTAAGGCAGCACTGTGCTCTGTACAGAAGCGTAGAGTCCCATGCTATCTGCAGAAATCTTCACTTTTCCCTCCCACTGTAAGGTTTTTCCTGGGTCTTGAAGGGTTTGCCCATACTCCTTTAAGAAACTTATTGATAGGGAACTGAATTCTCCACCTCTCTTTTCCCAGAAGTGCATCCTGCTGCATGCCAGCAGCCAAGCTGCCCATTTGCTTCCTGTTCTAGTACCTCCAAAAATCATGGTTTTGGTTGCACAAGGTCCCAAGAACCTACTGCAAAAGAGCATAAAACGTGGGGTTTTTTTAACTTGCTTTCCTTTTCTCCTTGCAGGATGCTGTCTAAGAGATTAGCTTTACACATTGACCACCACCTTCACTGGCACCTAACCTTCACCTGCAGGAAGCACTGCTTGTAAAACACCTTCTGCATCTTTTGGGGTCTGTGTTTTAGATGTTCGCTGGATGATGTGCTGACTCCCTGTCTAAGCTTCCTGGCTCTGCATGCTATACAAGCAGAATTGAGCTGATGCTGTTCATCTGTGGAGCTGTTTAATGGATTTTAAGTGTTAGAGATTAAAGGCTCACAGAGAACAGAAACAAAGCACGTCACCTGTCCCAAAAACTTCTGCTTAGTACAAAAGTGCTCCATATTAACAGTGTTAATGAGTTTGCTTTCCAAGTGAGAATTGAAGCTCACTCGGGTGGTTTAGATGCCTAAACATTGCATTAAATATCTGAATTTCAGAGATCCTTGTATTCCCACTAAATCTAAGGGATGTAATGCTAATCAGTTTTATGAGACTAGAGCAATGGGGCTAAATAGGAACTCCACTGTGAAAATTATTCCCAGAAATTGAAGGGAGTGTTGATATTAATGAAATTTTTTAAAAAACAACAAAAAATAACCACAAAAAACCCGAACACCACAACAAAAAAAATCAACAAACAATAGAAAAACAAAAAAACAAAACAAAAAATGCCCCCCAAATTAAAAAACCCCAGCCAAAACAAACAAAAAACCCCAAACCAACTACCCCCCTCCAGAAAAAACCCTCTAAAAACAAACAGAAAAAAAAATAATTTTCTGCACTGCACCCTTTTGTTTATCTTGATCTTTGTGCTCTATGGTTGACAGGAATAAAAGAGATCTCATTTCTTGTTAATGTTACATGTCAACTGCTTTGCCTTATCCTTGGAGTTCATAACAATTTCTTGTTCTTCTTCTTAAAATCTCCATATGTGGTCAGACTTCGTTACTCTGCAACAGGAGGTATATTGTGCCTTATTTTCTGTGCACAGAGAAGTAGACCCCCAGTGCTTTATGCAGTGTGATGTCATTACAATGGAATCCCAACACCCACTTCATGAAGATGCATGCATTATGATCTAAAATGCTTTCATTTTTTCTACGGTCATTTTCTGGAGGTGGAACACATCAAGGAAACATTTTCAGAGAAGTTTTGAGTATCACTTAACATCTTCAAAAACATGTTGAGGAGTTGGTCTTATTCCAGGGACTGTGTTGAATCATATTTTGTTGAAATGGTCCTGAGTTAGCCAGGTACAATGGAATAAAGTCTACACATGAGAATAACACAAGGAAGACTAATTGAACTCCTGGGAAATCCTGACTTGCATGATTATATTGTCAGAATCATTGAACTCAGCTTTGCTAACCCTCTTTTGAGAGAGAGAGAAAGATAAGATTCTTGTATGCTATAAGCTTGAGAGCAAATGATACTAAAGATAATTTTCTTTATATAAATACCTATGGATGGCAATTGGGTGGAAAAGAATTTTTGCTTCTGAACAAATAGGAAAATGTGTTGTAAAGGGAAAAGGTATATATTTTGTTCAGTGCCTGCAGGATTCAATCATAACCCAAAGGTACCAATTGTATTTATTTTACAGGATTAACATCTGTGTTCTGATATGTAATTGGGATTTCAGATTCCATGTGGAAAAGCTCTGTTTATTTATCCAGCATAGTAGATTTTTCCCGTTTGTTCTAATTGCCCCTGTGTGCATGTAGTGCATATTGTCTAGCTCTCATATTAGATAACTTCATTTGTGCCATGCTAGTCTCAAACACACCTGCAAAAACCTGTGACGGCTTTTAGAGCTGAAGGTGTTTCCCCTGCTCATTGTAGCTCAACAGTCATGACTACCTGAGGTATCATCCTGAAAGATAGGGTAATTACAGCTGAATATACAGAGAGAAGGAATGCAGTGGTAGATAAAAGATAACAATTTAGGTGTGTGGAGCAATCTGGGCCAAGCAACAGTGGTTAATGTCATCAACGTCCTGGAATTACACAGTTGTTTCTGCCAGCTCCTTTGCTATTATTTAGACATACATGATGCTGTAAGTTTAATCTAGTTTAACAAATAAAATAATTATTTTCTTTGGAATGAAACCTTTCCACCCTGGATTCTTAAAATAGCTTGCACTGAACATGATGTGGAGAGCAAATGTGCATTGGATAAAGTGGTGTGTTTTGGTCTGGGAGAAGCTTGCATAGCAGCTGCATGCAAGGCTAACAGTAACTGGAAATGCAAAAGGCCCAAGACTCAATTTTTTTGTTTGGTTGTTTATTGGTTGGGATAGTGGGTTTTTTTTGAGTTAATGTTTATGCAATGGATTTATTAATGAAGGCTAATAGCTCTCTACCAAAAATCCAAAAGCACACAGAACAGAGTCTACGCCTGGTGCATCTTAAATTTCTTTATCAAAGGACTGCTATTCATTCTTTTACTCTAAAACCTGAAAATGCCTTCTCTGACCTGATCCTGCTGCTTTGCATCATTCTGACAGCTTGAAACAGGCTTAACTGGTCAATTGAGGATTCCATTTTTAAAGCCATAATGACTCCTATGATAACCTGCTCTGGCTCTTGCCTCAGGGTCAGAGCATGACATGTTGACTTTCCACTAATTCCCTGCCTGCTAGAACAGCCTTGTGGGGTTAAATTCATAGCAAAATGAGAGGAACTCAGGCTGCTGTAATGCATACCAAGTATCACTAATGTGAGGAGAGAGGGCTTTTTAATTAGCTCCTTTGGTTCCTTCTTATGGCTATGGAAGTTCCCAAGTTTTGCTCATTTATTCCTCTGTTCTTAAGAACAAATAGATACAAGATACGTAATTGTGAGAGAAAAAGACTTCAGGATCTGATATTTTATGATAAAGTACTGTCAGGCTACTGTTTGGTCACACACCTGTGCAAATGTAGTTCTGTATGCAAGTATGGAAAGAAAATTCTGATGAGGAAGAGAATTTTATAGGCTCTTATGATTAAGGCTATAAATGATTCCACAATGTGCAAAGCTATGCAGACTGAGGCCTGATATCTCCTTCAAATGAATATGTGATTCTTGCTTTTTATTTTGCTCAGTATACACATTTGAGATATTTTCAGTAAGGAGCAAACACATTCTGCTGAAGAAAACCATCTATTTGCATCCTTGTAATCTTTGCACAGCTGTATATCATGATATCTGTTCTACAGAGTTCTTCTGAAATGGATGAATCTGGGACACCTGAAAGTCAGCTGAAGGTGTGCAGGCAAGATGCTTCAGTTCATTTCCTGTAATACAGGACTCTGATACGGTTTGTTGATTTGTCATTGTCAAGAACTGTACAAGAAGGCTAATAAATACAGCCAGGCTACTTCTCTAATCTCTAATCGCCAGTGTCAATAGATACTGCCCCTTCCTTCCATCTCATGATATTAATCAGTTTGCAGGTATTTTTTAGTGAAAACAGGTTATTTCATGGCTTGGAGTATAGGTAGTTCTTCAGCTGTCTGACTTTTGTAAGTACACATATTCCACAAAGCAGAAGTTTCTCCTTAAGCAGTGAACTGCTTCAAATATTGTATGCGAGGGTATGCAGATAATTTCCTCAGGTTCTCTCCATTTTTTTTTTTTAATCTACACAAGAAAGCAGAATCAACAAGAGTTCAGGGGGTTTTTTGGGTGCATTTTGCCTTTGGAACCTGTCACCATTGAGCTGAGATCATATTCATGAACTTGAAATATCTATTTGCTGATTGTTTTTGACAAGCAAGGTCAGTAAAAATGAAGGGAGCTGGCTTAAGCTGGAAAGCGGCATACCTATATGAGAGTATAGAATACAAATATGAAACTAAGCATTTCTTCAGATAGGTAGCAAACAAGACATCTCAAAAACCATGTCTTTGAAATTCTTAATAGACACTGATTTATATAAATAAAGAAAAAATGGTATGCAAATAGCCTTTTGAGTGATATTTTTTTGTGTGAAATGTCAAATTTAAATGCACAGCAAACAGAATGAAATTGTCATAATACTATTAATACTCAAGAGAGGTTCAGTATCAATTAAGTACTGGACAAAATTTTGTGTATATTTTATGCTTACCAAGTTGTCCATCTTCAGCAAGTACTCTATTTAAAATCAGGAGCAGAAAGAGGGATATTGGGAAGTTCTTTGAATTGCCTCCTTTCCTATTATATGGTAAATTTATATTTTTCTAAAGGGCATAGCCATTTGGGCTCTTTCCCATTTGTATTTTTAAAAGAATGATGAAAATGGTCATTCTGAAAGCCTTTGTTTTCTGTGTGTCGCTAAAAATATAAGTATCTTTTTGCCTCCCAGCCTGTTAATTCAGTGACAGATAGCGGTGTTATATTTAAAGGTAGCCCACCCAGCTCTGCCCCCTTGTGAGAACACCCTGTGTGTGGGTTGGTCAGATGATAACCATGTGGAGAACTCTGTGGGCCCTTAGTCAAATGGGTGTGAGTATCGTTACTCAAATGAGTATTCATAGCCACTACTTGCTTTATTTTTTTCTGGATCAGCAACAAAATGGCAGAGACGACAGCTGCCACATCATATACATACACACACTCCTACACAAACTATGCTTTGTACATCAGAAGCAGCATAAATACCATGGCATGTGGCAGTTACCATGGTAACGTGATTTTTTAATGAATAGCAGATGGAATAGGCATGTAAAACTTACATAAGTTGTTAGTAATTTGTAAGTTACTGCAGACCAGCTACTGCAGTAAACTTTTTGTTTTCACTGTTTCTATTTTTTCCACATATAGTGTTCAGTCATTTCTTTTCTTACCCCTGAGTTTACCCTGATCTAGAATACAGGCTATGGTGGTGCATAATAAGTAGCAATGGCTAATTTTTTTTTGTGGGTGTGGTTCCATAATACAGGTAATACAGGAAATAGTATGATTTAACACTTTTTAAATTTTTTTTTTACAGAATTATTTTGATGTAGCCTTTCATGATAAAAATTTAAGACATCAAAAAACATAGAAGCTTTACTTTTTAGAATCAAATTCCTCCTGAGTGGATAGTGAATATTAAAACTGGTGGGGACAAGTTAAACAATCTTCATAAAATTTAATATTTTGATTGATACTCTGACCACAGATCATTAGGAGACAGAATTTAATTATTTACTGATCAGCAGGAAATCGTAATAGAAAATGTCCTGCACTGTAACATTTCAACCTGTAGGATGCTGAAAAAAAGATTCTTCCTCAAAATTTGAGGTGTAAGCTGCTTGGAAGATGTGAATAGCTCACCTGATCTTTATAGGAAAGATCAGACAACATTAAATAAAGAACTGGAGTTAAAATGAAGATGCTTTGTCTGCATGAATACCTCCTTCACCTTCAGCATTTCCCAATCACACAGTATAGGACCTAATCAATTATGGCTTGGGTTTCTAAATTGTTTTTAAGAGTATGACATAAGTTAGATGCTTACATGTTCCTAAATGTTTTTCTGACCTGGGCTGTACACCTTGTAAAAGAGACATTATTTCAGGAGAGACTGATACTAGAGGAGAAGTAAAGGGAGCAGGTCCTTGTGGGGCTTTTTTTTGTATGTAGTTCAAATATAATAACAAATATTTAAATTACCAGTTTCTGAGCAGCCGCCATGAAGGGAGGTAACAGATATATATGGCTAAGATTTTCAGACAGCTGCTAAAAAGTTTGTACTCTTGAATTCATCCAACTACCTTTGGCATTGGATGGGTTTGAGATGTGAAAGTCCCTTAGGCTCCTCTAATTCTGGGTTACAAGAGTCATCTTTTTCCCTGAGGCATAATTCTTCAAATTCTCTTTTCTGTTCTTTCTCCTTTTGTCTGGAAATTTGATGCCAGTCTCCCTACTGAGGAATGTTCCCTATTATCAGTATGGCCCAGGAGTGGTAAAAGCTACTTTATTTTGTATTGTTCACTGGTTGCTAGCAACTACTCCTGGCAGTACTGGACCTTCATTTTCTGGTTGATGTCACCTATCTTCCTTGGGTTGTAAACTTAGTCTTGCCTTCTGCAACCCTTTTTCTGACTGCTCCAGCATCAGAAGACCTTCCTTGTGCCAATTGCTGGCTGGCATTGCTGCTTCTCCAGGACCAACTCATTTATTCCTCCTGTTGTTACAGTGATGGTCTCAGGAAGGCTTATGGCAAAATATAGTCATCAAAGAATAGCTTTGTCAGAAGAAACCCAGTGTTTCTACTGTCTTCTGGCTGAGATACACTAGACCAGTATTTTCACTGAGTTCCAGAAAATTCAGAAATCCTCTTTATCATGTTTTTGTTGTTTATTTGTTCAGTTGGTTTAAATTTTATTCTTTTTTAATACTTATTGCTGAGAATTTGTGCCAAAAAGAGCAAGTCTTTCACAAAAGAGAAAGTAAATAAATCAAGTTCTTCATTTTTTACTGTTATTGAGAACTCAAAAGTCTTTCTTTTATACTCCAGGGGATATATTTTCAAAGCAGTAAAATTAAGCATACCATTCCCATGCATTAACCATAACTTAAGATATACAGGTAGATATATGCTAATTGTTCCTTCTAATGTTCCAGGGAAGTTATAGCTAGATAAAATGAACACTTGATTTAGGCCTCAGAATTTAAAGCCTTAGAAGTTATTTTCACCCACGAAACAGCAGATAAGAGCAATTACTGCCGTCTTCTTATCTCTTTTACCAAAGTAACCCTTCATTCTGTGGGAAGCTAAGTGAGAATTAAATGTTCCATCTTCATGATGGTTGCATGTTTTTTTAAATTTACATTTTATTAACAGAGTAATTGTGGACTTAAATTTTGTTTAAATGGTATGCTTCATATAACTGCTAAGTAGCTGTTATACAATTGTAGAGAAAGCTTTGCAAGACATTGAGACATTAATGGCTTTTCAACCTCAACAAGACACCTAATATAAAAAGATGTGAGAGCCTTGTAATTAAAACAATCTTCTCAGTGAACTGTTGATATAGAAAACAATCTGCTCTCCTTTACATTTTCCATATTCATTTACTGAAAAATTATGACTACGTTTTGTGAAAGTGCATTTTGGCAATTTTTATGTTATTGAGAGCACTTTAACTCACAGTTGTGCTAGGAAATTGTATTGAATATTTCAATTTATCAGTATTAGTGTGAACTAGAAGTATATTGTTAGACTTCTCTATCACTGTTCCAATCATCCTTCCAAAATTCCTTCATAAACCAAAAGCTCTCATCAGAAAAGCTCTTGTCAGTACAGCTCTCATCATCACCTCCTTGCTGTCCAAAGGTCTTAAAGGCAGCAACTGAATGCAGCAGCAGCTCTGGGAGCCAATACAGCCTGGTTTACTGTGGATTTCTGTCTGACAGGTAGCTATCCCATTGTCTCATGGGATGCAAGCATTCAGGGCACCTAGGCATTAATTTTCCAGCATCTCTGAAGGAGTGAGCTTGAGCTGCATCCTCTGGAGTGAGGACTGTGAGAATGGAGAAGGGAGTCTTCAGCCCCAGCCGTCTAGTCCTATGCCGTTTGTTTACTGAGTACTGAATATATCATCTAGAGTTTACTGTCTTTTGTTCTCAAGAGACCACATTAGCCATTAAGTCTTTCCTTTGTATAACAGTACCAGGAATCAATGTGTCCTATTAGACTACAGCTGTGGCTTCCAGAAGAGGTGGATGTGGGAGTAGACCATGAGATTGTTCTCAAAAAATCTAACATAAGTGAGATAAGACAACACAAAACAGCAATAAGAACAGATACCACTGGCAAATCCTCTCCTAATAATCCAATACCAATACTGAAAAAATACTACAGAAGGAAGGTAGAGCTGGATAAAGTATTGGATCAGAATAAATGGAAGTCAAATTAGTTGTAACAGTTGAGTTCAGATGGCACAAGTTGCCCAAGTAAACTTTTATTGGTATTAAAACAAAAGATTTCCATATCAATTAATTACAGCACACACAAACAAACCTTTACACATCTCCATATATGAGAACATTTACCTGCTGTCTTCCCATCAATCAATCAACAGTGCAAGCCTCAATCTAAAATTAGCTAACGGCTAAAAAGAAATGCCTTAAAATATTAAATTTGGTCATTCGTATTAGAGTCTTTGGACCTTTGCTGAATGTGATTCATATTCCAGTTGTCCCCATTACAAATGTTCAGCAATGATTTTGTATCACTAGCCTCAAAAAATCTCATCTGATACTACCAAGGTCAGTAAGGTAGTATCTCTAAGTTTATTGCACCACGTTGCTTCTCTCCTCCTCAAAAACTGTGGAAAAAATCTATATGTAATTTTGTGTTAAAACTGTTTTCTATCATTGTCATCTTCCATGCACTTGGTGATGTGGCACTAATCAGCACAATATTTGCCCTCTTATTACCCCCGTTACAGGCTGGGAACAGTTCATACATTGTGCAGTATGGTGTATCAGTGGTATTTGCTAAGTGGGAATAGATAGCGGCACCAAAATCATAGTGGTTTATCTTCATGCACATACTTATCAAAGATTCTTTGTATCCACAGATGAATAGTCTCCTAGAAATAAAATAAAACCTGCCTGCTGCATTACTTATGAGGCATTCTGCCATCTCACTAGGATCTCTGACTCTCAAAATGCTTGCAGTGTCTAATAATTAGATTTGGATAATTCTTTCTCTTCCAGGCATCACATTTTATTTTAGTGAGTATTTCCCTCCACAGCAGTGCTGGTGAAATCTTGAATTAGGAGAGATACAAAAAGAGCATGGAGAGGGGAGCAACCCTTAAAAATGCTCCTTGGGATGTGGAGTCTGCCTGGGAAGAAAAAAGTGTTACAAACTTCTCTGTTCTTGATGTGGAGTTGCAAAAGGAAATTAGCTCATTTGTAATTTCAGTCAGTCCCCCCATCCCAACACACAGACTCCATTAATAATGAGTTGAGAGAAAAGAGATACAGCATGCATGTCCGCTCAAATAGAGCGTGTACTTAATAGTCCTGCTCATACAAGGCTCCCCAAACCTGCATGCCATGCCTCCAGGGACTCTGCACTGGAGATTTGTGGTGTAAGGATGCCATCACCCCCATGAATTCCACAAAAACCTTCCTAAAAAGAATACATTAGGCTAGAAAACCCCTGCATAATTAGACAATGTGATCTTGCATAAAAAGAGGCAAAATACTTTTCAAGTTTTCAAAAGGCTCCTCTCCTGTGCAGATTTCAGCAGGTGCTGGTGAAACCATCCATATTTTTGCACATTACAGTTGCAGGTGCAAAGCTTCCATCTTCAAAGGTGTTCAGGTATAACACCCATCAGCATTTGATTCTGTGAGTGTAATGAGAAAAAAAATGGGCAAGAAAATGCTGCCTTCATGTGGGGGGGCTTAGGTTTTGAGAGTTTGTTTTGAGGTAGTGAGGTTTTGAGGTAGTCTCTGTGTGTCTCATTGGGAATGACAAACTGGTATTTTAATGCCTTTATTAAAGGATGTGTGTGTGTGTGTGTGTGTGTGTGTGTGTGTGTGTGTGTCTTTTATTATTTTTTAATGATTTTTTAAAATTAGAGGATACCAAACACTTTGGACCCTTTAATGCAAACAGCACTGCATAATCCTTAAATTCTGCCAAGTGTGGTATACTTAAGGAATAGTTTTATAGATTAATGCTTTTTATTCATGCTGTATAAACCAAATACACTGTAAGCCAAAACTAGTTTACAGACAGTGGCAGACAAACTAGACAAGACATATTCACTGACTTTCCAGATAAACAGATCTAAAACGAATAAGACAAAATTTCAGAGACCGTCAATCTTTTGGTCCAGACCATCAATCCTCTGACCCATAGGGGCCAGAAAGTAATTCATAACCGTTGCTATCAGGTCTTAACATTATGTTACTTGATAAACTCTGGGTGCTTTATTTATGCTGTTGCCCAGAACAGAGAATAGTTTCACTATATGGATTCATGTTACGACCTTGCAACTTCTCTTTATATTTAAAAAGAACCGGGGAAAAGATGAGGAAGACGTCTTACAGGAGGAGAAAGCAAGCAAATAATTATTGATTGGAGCAAATATAGTCAACATGATCTCTCCAGCTTTTCTCATTCTGTTCCATTTCACGCAGACAACTTTTGTCTCACCATTTAGTTGTGTATGTGGATGCTCCTAATAGACTCAGATACATGAAAACTAGCTTAATCAAGTTTACTGGTAAATCTACATATAACAACCATCCAGAAAAGCCCGTATAAATAGGCGCATTAACCAAAACCCTGGACAAATCACAAATGTGTTGAAATAAATAAGAAATATAATGAAGCTAAAAATACAACTGCTTTAGAAAGGAATTACATTCTTATGATCTTAAAATATCCCTCTAATTTGAACCATGATGCCCCTAGTACACAAAGAAATCTAACTGCAGCAGATGTATTAAATTCATTTAATGAAAAGAAGCCTCTTTGTGGATCTGCCCGTCACTGAGACCCATTTTCTCCACCCAGCCCAGCAGCTAATGCAAGTTTCAGCCATAACCAGCTCAAAGAAAAAAGTGAAAGCCAACCAGTGCTCGAAGCCAATTGTCTGAACAATAGACAGCATGTCACCGTATGGGACAGCTCTTGAACATTGTGTTCTTACAGGCTCAGCATGAAAGCCACAAGAAAACCAATGACAGGAGAGTGTGACTATTCCTGCAAAGAAAAACTAAATGTCAATAAACAAGGGTGTCTTCTGTGGCATGTCAAATAGTGATCCACCTGGAAGCATTAAAAACGTTGACAAGTTTCTTTTCTCCTGACATACTAACCCTTGCTGTGCCAAATTCTTGCTTTCCCTTTGGATTTCAAGAGGAAAGAGTCGCATGTTTTTTCTTTCACCAAGGCCAATCCTTAGAACAGTCAATAGACAGTAACATTTTTAAGAACTAGTGAAATTCTTCTGTTTTGCAAAGAGGTTTGGCCCCAGTGGTGTGAAGGGATAGAGGAGAAGGGCTGGCAGCAGGTAGTGTTTTGTCTGGTGTGTTTTGCTGCTATGCAAATCTCCCACAGTATCAAAGGCCCATGAAAGGGCATTGCCACATGCATGGTACCACAAAAACATGTCTTTGCAAAGGTCTGCTCTATCCAGCTTTGAAGATGACTGTTCACATGGTTTGATTTTCAGAAGGGTCAAATATACCTTTTAAAGAAAATCCTGCACTTGCAAGGCTGACAGTATTTGTGCTCACTATGACACTGGGAAGCTGTGCAGGACCTTCCTCCAAACAAAGCAGCTACATTCAGATAACAGAAAGTAAAGATTAAATTAACAAAACGACTTTCAGAAAATCAATACATTTACTTAAGGCATTTGAAAGTGCACAAAAGAAAAAATACACAATGCTGTGCAGCAATTGCTGGTGCAAAATGCGTTGTATGCTCTCAGTAGTGTTTTCAAGTGACATGGAATGTCTCAGGAGAGTGAAATGCTTGCATTTGAAATGGTTCTGGCTTCATGTAAACCATCCAAGCTGCTGAAGTGATGCCTATTCTCCTTAACCAGCCCCAGGGTCCAGCCCTTCTCACTGCAGAAGCAGGGGGCAGTCTGTGGGATGGGTCCTCAGCGGGACTGATGTCCTTAGGATTTATATCCTGCTCCTGGAGGGTGAGAAGGGAGACAAAGGCAACTCAGCGTAAAAAGTAACCCAGCTCCCAATTTTTTTCATTAAGCATCAGGCATCTCTGCACTTGTACAGTCATGTCACTCCTGGACTTTATATCTGTGCTATCCTGCTCTACCATGTGACCCAACAGCGGGACTAGTGCTCTTATAAGAGAAGTGGACTGTGTTCGGGTGGGAGAGGGGTTGTGGTAAATAGTTTACACTACGTTACATTACATTTAGTAATGTTAATGTGTGTTTGAACCTTCAGACATTTGACACAACCACTAGTCTGTGTGAAGGTTGTAGTGTTATTGTTCCACATTTTTCTATGCTTCTATGATTCTAAGATTCTATGCACTATATACCATTATTCAGTTAAGGAGGTGCTTCTATGCATTGATAATATTTTGGGAATGAGGGGGAAGAATGTAAAATAATGAATCATAATGTGCATGTGATTACTCTGGATTGAAGTTAGTTCTTTTCCTTCTTTTATTGTTCAGGTTGCAAACCTTCCTTTCTGGTTCCAAAACAATATTTCTCTTATGCTTTTAAAAGTATGCCATATCTTTTGCTAAATACTTTATCTTACCTCTTTCTTAAGCAAATAAAATCCTTAGCAAATAAAATCCTTAGCAAATAAAGTCCTTGCCACTTGCCAGTAAAATTACTGTGCATATATGAAAAAATACACATACACACATATATATGTTTATGCATGCATTTGTGTATGTATGAATTACATATGTACATATCATAGAATCATACAATCACAGAATGTCTTGGGTTGGGAGAGACCTTAAAGATCATCTTGTTCCAACTGCCTGCCATGGGTTGGGACTCCTTCCACTAGACCAGGTTGCTCCAAGCCCTGTTCAATCTCTCATGAAACAACTCTGGGGATGGTGCAGCCACAGCTTCTCTGAGCAACCTGTGCCAGGGCCTCTTCACCCTCAAAGGGAAGAATCTCTTCAGATTCTTTTTGTAGTGTGTTGTATATCAGACATGAGCAGTTAGCTCTGAAGAAAAAATGCCATGTACATGAGGTCACTTACTGAAAGGGAGTGTTGCAATAAGTGTCTGCAATTCTCTATAGAAAGATGTCTTTGAAGGGAGTCATCAGTTCATGGGCAGCTGGGGATCAAATCTCTCCCTCCTCTGCAAAAGAGAACACATAAGGTCAGAAACTTCAGAAATGTATAGAGGCATTTACACCGCTTTAAATTTCTCTGGGCTCTGTTGTGAGGTAGAAATTGCTAGAAACTGGGCTATTTCATCACATAGCCAATGCTTTGGGCTTGAAGAAGGTTGATTATTCTGTAGTAGCATGAACACATTTTTCACATGCTGAAAAAATCCTCCTTATGCAAGCCGCTTATACCTTTCTTAAGACTGAAGCAGAAGAATTAGCTTGGGAATTGGCTTTGATCTGGTCTGCTTTAGGGTCACACAAATGCAGCAGTAGTGTCTGCTTCTTCTAATCCCATTCCAGCTGCCTGAGGCCATGGGGAGCCCATATAGTTGTTTGATCCTCAGCTTGGACACAACTCTGACGCTGCAAAATGTGAAAACCTGCCTCAGCCAGAGGGCTAGGAAAGTCATGACCGACTTTATGTCCTGGAATATATGATGTTGCTTAAGGTCCCCTAAATGGAACTTAGCACTTTACGACACCAATACATCTGCACTGTGGGGAGAGTTAGCAGAGGCTGGACAGTAGATTGGTGCCTCCTTCCAAGTCATGCTCACAAGCAGTTCTACTGGAAGACTAAACTCTAGGCTCTTGTTTCACTTTTTTCAAACATCAGACCAGTTGTCTTGAAAGAGCCACAGGCACCGGTCAGCTAACTGATTTCCTCTAAAGACAGAGATGCTATGTTCTCTTGTAAGAGCTGCATTATAGGCAGAACTCTGTTCATACCAACATCTCACAGAGCATCCTTTTAGCTGCCACAAACCCCTATAGATCTTGTTGGTCTCATCTCTCATCCCTCTTTTTTTTTGTACTTTTTTTTCCCATCTGGTCCTGCTGCCTGTAGTTTGTGCTTGGTAAATTGTTCCTCTGTCTTTAGCCTATTTTGTTACTGAAGAGAATTATGATGCTTTAATTATTTGGAAGAGAAGAAGGTTTTCCACACATCCGTTTAAAATATCAGCCACATAAATGCCTCTGATATTACAGAAATTGAAGATTTTCATATAGGACTAAATAAAAAAATTTGGATTAATTTCTCACCCAGCCAAAGAAGAACGTCATTTAGCTGACTGAGAAAAGGCACCAGAGAGATGCTTGAAATAGAGAGGACAAACTCCCCAGTGCCTGAAATTCCACATATTTTTCTTATTTGAAGCAGTAATTCCCAGCAGGATACTGGGACATCCCATTAGCCATGCTGTTCTCAGATGCATATCCTAGGATTTCTACAGTAGTTTCCAGGCTTGAGTTCTCATGTCTACAATGAACTCTTGATATTGATAAACCAAATAGAACAAGGGCTGAAAGGCTTCCCAACCCTGAGCCCAAACAAGAAAGCCAGGGGAAAGCCAGGCTGTGATTTTAAAATGAAAGCCTTTTGTTGATTATCTTTTCAGCAAGCAACTCTCTTTGAAATAATTTTGTCTGAGTGCAAACATCTAATTTTTTTTCCTCCTTGGTTTAATTAGTGTTAGTGGAGAGAAGTGCACATGGTTGAGGATACAGAGTGGAAAGAATGCAGACAAGTGTCTTTGATAAACCTCCACAGCACTGCTTTAAACCGAAGGAAAGTTGGTCCTTTCTCCTATGCTGTCAGTTCAGCAGAAAGTTGTATGAGCAAGACAGAACCAACCTTCCCCAACAAGGAGTGGAACTGCACCGATTCACCCCACAAAGCTACATGGCAATCAACAAAATAATGTTTTTGCACTTGAGAATGTGTGACTTGATTGATAATATCTAATTTTACATGACTTTTAAGCAAAACTGACAGAGAGATAGGGAGACTTTTAAGGAGCAGTGAAAGAATGAAAAGCTGAATGAAGAAAATTGTGCTGCACATCATCTTGTCTTATTACTGTTAACGCCAGCAGTCATAATCAAGAGTTTATTGTACAGGGCAATCTGGATGATTAGGAACTGGATTCAAGTTCATAAAAAACATCTTGACATAAAACTCTTTTATTTTTCACCAATAATACCAGGAGGCAAATTCATCCCCTCCCTCTGCAGCCTCTTTTAATTCAGTGGAATTATACCAGAGATAATTTTAGTCAAGTATTATCAGGATTCTTCAAAAATTGTATTTCAAATAAATGTACATTTGCAGAAATATATTTTCTCAAAATGAAAGGTATTGAGTCTGTGAATTTAGGTTGTTCCTTCCTCTACCATTGCATATTTTAAACTTGGAAGAAATAGAATTCAAACAGGAAAAAAAAGAAGAAAAAAAATCTCAAACCCCCTTAAAACATAACTATAGTGTCCAGTCAGGTTATTTTCTTTCAACCTCTTCTGCAATTATAGAAAATACTCACTTTCCTGTTGTTACCTCTCTGAGATTTCTCATAAGGACCATATCAGATCAAAATTATTAAATAGGAGATATTGCTAGAAATGCGGTCATGAAATGAACTGTCTGTATTTTTAGAGACAACATCAAGACCCTTGAAAGGGGTCATCCTGGAATTTTTTTTTTATTGTTCCATTCAAGAAGATTCCCACATTGTCTTTCTTCCTTCAGATTCTTTTTCTCCGCCCCCTGAGTTTTTCCCCTGCTTCATCTCATCAAACCCTTTTTGCCCCTTTGCTCTGTTTTACTCTTTTTCTATCAGGATAATGTACCTGCTCAGTTGAAACCCTCACTCCTGGGCTCTGCTTTTCCCCGTCTTTAAAGTAAAATCATTCTTTACTACTTCTTAAACTGCTTCCTGCTCTGGGCTAAGGTGGCGGTGGATTTATCAGGCTGTCTAGTTCTGTAATCTCTTTGTGGCTGCTACCAGTCAACTCGATTTTTTTACCCTCTATTGACTCTGGTAAACTATTAGTACTTACTATTAGCTCATGATGAATTTGCTACTAGATAGCTTTTTGGGAACATTGCTGCTGCTCTTCCCCAGTTNATGGGTCAATAATGTTTTGTGGTATGATATAGACATACCATATGGTTATCCAAGCCTATATCCAGTACTATAAATGCTGTTGAATTAAAAGTATTTCATTCTTTGAAAATGCAGTCATGTCTGGAGTGGTATATGGATGCTCTGTAACAATGAATAGCCACTCGGTCTGACAAGACAGGAAAAGAACAATACTTGGAGAAATATATTTAGAGTTCAACTTGATAATATTGAAAATTATGTTTGTGTACTCTCCTAGACCTGCAAATTAGGTATTATGTGGGATTTACACAAGCTAGAAGTATCTTTCAGATTAAATGCCTGGGCCTAGAATATGATTAAAATTGCTCTGAAAATCTACACCATATTTATTTTTGCATTGAAACCTCCATTTTGTGAACAGTACTTGCAGACACCACAGGTGGAGATTTGAATGTGGTGTGATACAGCACATCGGTAACTAGTTAAGGTAACAGTTTTGCAATCTGCAGTTTACTCCTGTAAAAACATCCCTGACACTGGGTAGATTAACCCCTGTGTGCCAGATTCGTTCCAAGTTCAGCTATGTGTACGTGGATCATCTCTGTAGATTTACTTGGACATACTATTTTTCACTTCACATTCTCAAAACTTTTTGTATTGCTTCTGACTCTAAGAAGCTGGTATGAATATCCCTACCAGAGATTTTATTAATTTAAGAAATAACTATTTCTACCAGTAAGCTTCAAAGGTTCTATTTCCCAGTGCATATTTTGCACAATGCAAAATTTTGCCTCATGTTACTCTTTTTATGTATCCATTTATTGGCAAAATAAATCCGTGATCCTAAATCTCCAAGCAGTTTGCAAATAATTCCATTTAGAAAAGTATTCCTTTTTCTCTACTTTAAGATTCAATGCCACCTTTCTTTATCTAGAAGATAAACTCTTTAAACAGTGCAATTAAGTGGTGTGCTAGAACGTATTCAAAACAGTGGTTTTTGCACTGAAGGGTTCATCTGGCCCACAAAACTATCTTAAGGCAGGAAGTAAAGTTATATGAAGAGCAGCCCTCAGGCTGCTGCTTTCATTCAGAGATAAAGCTCATCATGGCCTAGGAACATTTCTTATAATATATAACATACACAGCACAATGGAATCATAAATGTCCTTGCTGAGAAACTATGCCACAGTACATCAGAGGCAGTAAATGTAACCTGTATGTGCCTGAACTATTAAAATTCTTGATCTAGCATCCCATCTACTGTGCAGACCCTCTATGCAGCTAATTAAAGCAGAATCAGAGATAGAATAGGCACTGAAAAGTCACAATGATTATGTCCAGGGTTTTTCTGGGTACCACTGTGTTTCTGTAACACTAGAAATATTAAGAAATTCAATAAAACATCAAGGGCTTCACTTAGGCTCATTCTTTATTTTAAGAGTTACAGTGACTGTAAGATGGTCAAGGAAGAAATTAGAGTCAGAAACTAGTGTATGAAGCCTAATAAGCAAACAATATTTCCCTGCAGTTTATTTCTTCGTTTCTGTATTAAACTTGTTGTTTAATACTAGAGAGAATGCAGCAAGGGGAAGATGGTAGAAGAGGGGAAAAACAGGAGATGTGTTAAAACTAGTTTTAATCACCTTCAGCAACCTAGCCAGGAAAAGACCAGCATATGCTGGTGCAGACACTGCTGCTGAGAAGTACCCTGGCACAGCTGCACACACCAGGAGCCTGTGATTCACAGCTTTATGGGAAAGCTGACAAAACTCCCATCCTCACTCCCATTTGCAAGACAAAAAACACTTCCATACATCAACCTTTAATGACTTCTTAGGTCTTCTGCCTCTGCCAGGTGCAAATGACTTCTCATGTAGGCCAGCAGTACAGTTTCCCTCTCTGACTTGTGGTTTTCTAAGACGTTTGAAACACGTTTTCCTGTTCTGGAGGGTCCAGTGACTTATTTCTCTTTTTGGCAGCACCGTGATGGTTTAGAGATGTGTTTGGGGGCTTTTGTTGGCGTGCAGTCTGTTTCTAAGCCTGCTGCTTCCGCAGCATGTCAGAATCTACTGCGAGTTTTCTGGTTTTGGATACAAAGCCTGAAGATGAATGAAGCCATGAGCAAGCCTAGCTAACTGCTTTTGGAGCTTTATCACCCTTGAGTTTAGCAGGGTAACACATTCTTCCTTTCAGCCATCACATTTTAGCCTAACTCCACAGGAGCCAATAGACACAATAGGCTGAACCAGTAGAAGCTGTTGAATGAGCGTATTAGGTGGACATATATTTGATAAAAAATTGTGAAAGCAGTTGCTCATTTAAAAGCTATACTTTTTTTTTTGAGAGCACAGAGTGCTCTATTGTCATGCTGGTTTGACACAATTAAGCGATGATAGTCTTGACACCAGAGGGTATTGTTATTTTTGTTTAGGTTCACCACTCTGGAATCAGATGTGAATTGCTCCCAAAAAATGAGCAGGAGTTAGTCTTTTCAAAACACAGTTGTGGCAGCTCAGTGTGTAGTACTTACCTAGGCTATAAGAAGAGGAGTTTCAGGTTTCCACATGCCTTGCAGGGATTTGCGGTCCTACAGAGGTATATTTTTTGTTGGCAATAGAGTGTTTGGTGGTGGAACACAAAAATTTTTAGGTCTGGAAACTGGATGAACAAATGAATATCTCAGTGTGTTCAAAGTAAATGTCTGGCAGAGCTGCTGTTGGGGCTATATGGTATCCCAGGCTGGAACTGGCTTGTGCTTGAGGCAGGCGGCATTCATCTCAACCCATTGAGACAGAGGTGTGCAAAATTCCCCTAAAGCCCCAAGGCCATGTGCCTAATTGCAACAGTAGGTGTCACAATGCCCTCCAAATTCAGTCCTTTATGATCTTCACTTTACTTTTTTCAGTGCTTATTTTGAAAGGTCAAGTATTAGACACATAAACAGCTGGCATCTGCATGTAGCTTTCCGGATTTGGTTTGGATGCTCTAACAGCCATTGCTAGGCAAGAGATGTACAAAATTGCTGTGCATTTCTTTTAATTATTAAATTCTAAGCTAATGCACATTTAATGTGTTTACTCTCACTTTTTTGTCTACTTTTCCCATATATCGTAGCAAACAAGCCCAGCTGCAGAAATATTTGTAGAAGCAGGAAAATTCTAACTGAAAATTAAAAATATTTGTGAAAGCAGGTTTTGTATTTATCAAGAACCTTGCTGTAAGAAAGATCCTATTTATTCAGGGCCCTGAAATATTAGCCTTTATTTAAACTTGATCTATTTCGAAGGTTTGACCACTTATAAACAACCTGAAAAACAGCATAGCAGAGACTTCAGGAATCACTAGTATATCACCTTGCTGCATCCACATCATACTACAAATCATTGAGCATCACCTGTGTCCCTGAGAAGGCTGTGGACGAGATCTTTATGGTAGCAGCTTGATCTAGTGGGTAGAATCCCTGTCCATGGCAAGGGGGTTGTGCAGTATTCACGCATGGGCAAGGACTCCACAACATGGTGGTAAAGGTGCAAAGACTTTATTGCGTATCCGAAATTCCCTTAAATACCAATACAAAGACAGGAAACCACCTCATATAAACAGGAAAGATGTTTTACAAAAGTGTCCCCCAATCACCTGGAATATTTCCAAGACATTGCCTATTATGGTAAAAGGTAAACAATACCTTACAAGGTCAGAAACTGCAATTATCACATCTCATAGGGCTGACACTGTCCAGAAACCCACAATGCTCTCTCAGCCCATCCCCAGTGACCTGGCTGTAATCCCAGGATCACCTCCGGGTCTGAGAACGAGGCTCTCTCTTTGGCCGACAAGGCCTAATCTCTCTTCCAGCACACAGTGTAGCCCAACAGGGGTGGAACCAGATAATTTTCAAGGTCCCTTCCAACCCAAACCTGTCTATGGTTCTATGATTTTCTAAGATGGATTAGTTCCATTTAAAGAATGTAAAGGGTTTGGATTCCCCATATTGTTGCTGGGGGGCTGCAGCAGCAACTGAGAAGACCCAATGGTCACTCTGGGTGGAGACAGAGAGAAAACATGGGGAGGAGGGAGAAATTTTCAAAAGACAAATTCCTACTGTCATCTTTGTTGTAACTGTTTATGTATTGCATTATTAGTCCATTGCACTTATATTCAGGTCTTTTGTTTTGAGATCTCTTTCAGTATGCCCTTGTTGACCAGGCCTAGATGTAAAGAGGCAAAAATTTGTTTCCAGTGAATTTTCTTTCAGTGTCTGTTTCTGCAGTTTAAGCCATTGGGCCAGATTCTTGGTCCCACTTGTTGCTACTCGGTCCTGAGCTGCCACTGAGAGCACTGTAGCAATTGCTAGCAAACTCTACAGTATAATAAAGTACAGAGTTTGCAAAAGATCAAAGAGTTCTGAGTAATGACCAAATGCTACTTCTACCTTCACCCATGAGCTGATGTTTGTCAGAGTGCAGCTGGATGAATTTACACTGGGTTATCCAAAAGAAAAAGCTCTACTTAATAACAGTCATAGAAATAAATTCCTATTCTTCACATCTAGTAAATTTGTATGGTAAGACAGTCATGTGGATCTGAATTTAGTTTGAAGGATGTGTATTTTTCATTTTGTTCAATTTCAGAAAGTACTTCCACTAGACTCTCAAGCTTGGTATGCCTTCAAATATTTAATGTGCAATGATACAGTATGCAATAGCACTTCTCTAATTTCCTGTATTGATCATTCAGATATTATTTTCATTGAATTCAAAAAATGAGACAAAATGTTTTACTCATTCCTGAGCAGAATTCTGCCTCTCTTAGTCTTCTTTTTCCTCTTTCTCTACTTACAAGGCTTTTCTTTACCATTGACACATGTTGATAAATTTGTTGTGGAGCTCTGTATGTTTTACAAAAGTGACAAGTTCACTGTGTGGAAAAAAAAGCAGAACCTTCACCAGGCTCCAGACTGAAGACCATCTCCTTTCCAAGGCTGTCAAATCATCCCAAGGTACTGTAGTTTATCAAACAATTTCCTTGTTATTCCACATCAGCATCAGATGCAGAAAACCTACCAGTGCTTTTTGTCTTATTGGCTTAAATTAAAATGTAGAGTTTCCCCTGAGTGAGTGGAAAAACCACTGAATGTTTCATATTACAATGATGTTTTGGCAAAGAATCCAAATGTACCTCTGGATACTTGGTGTGTGCTTTCAGTCAAACATTAAGCTTTTGGCACAAATTCTTCCATGTTATTTTTTTATGCCATGATATGATAACACTACAATAATACTTAAATGCTGACACAACTGAAAATATTGTCAGTTAGGACTCCCAGGCACTGGCAAGCTCTTTGTTATATTTGCAACCTAGCACTCTCTGTGAGCTTCACAAAAATGTTCATCACTTTCCATGGAGGTGGAGAGAAATTAAAAAAGAAACAAATTGCTTTACAAAGTGTTGAGTTGGAGAGAATATCACAACAAATGGAAGATCTGTGGCATGTCAGAAACTTTTCATTTCTTCCTTCCAGGTTTTTTTTTCTGGATTTATCTCTTTAGGTGCAATCCATTTCCATTCCACCATTATGTCATCTATAATTTAAATTTATGAGACAAAACTTTAGTCTTGCCAGGGGAGCAGCTGGAGAGCTCTATTCCCTTTGCCACAGAAAATGTAGATGTGCTGAACGTATTGTGTCTGACAAGGTCTGTTGAAAGTACTCCTATCTTTTCTGACAAATATCCATCAGCATGTAATATTTATTCCTCTGTTTTAGTTTCCCTGCAAATAATTGACAGTCCTTCAGCAAGGAGTGTTTCCTGCTGAGGCAGCGCCACCTTTATGGTTTTCCCAATCTCACATCAAGTGCTCCACAATGGAGGATTTTACAGGGCTAATGGATAAAATGAAGGAAGCAAATGCAGTCAAATGTAGGGAAAAAAATTTTCCTCCTCAAAACTGAGTTGTTATAGTTAACATTGCTCCACAATGACAGATCTATATGACCTTTATTGCAGGTACAAAAAGACTTTTCTGACATTTTCACTTGTATTTTATTGACCAAGCAGCCCCCCTTATTTTCCAGTAGAGTTGTGCACTTTAGTAGGTTTAGATTAGATATTAGGAAAAAACGTTTTACTGTGAGGATGGAGAGGCACTGGAACAGGCTGTCTGGGGAAGTTGTGGATGCCCATCCCTGGAGGTGTGCTGGCCGGGTTAGATGGGACTCTGAGCAACAGGAACTGTTTGAAGCTGTCCCTGCCTATGCTTCCAAGTTTAAATTTACTGATGTAGAGAGTATCTCTGGTGCTGTCCTGTATAAAAACATATTTTCAAGGCTGGCTGTATGGTTTTGGATAGACAACAGGAGACATGTTTCCCCTTTGAAAACGGGATACCTCCCAGGAACATCCCAGGTTGATCACCCTGAAAAGAAGCTGCTGCCAACACTTTTGGCCAGTGAAGTGACTGAGGGGACTCATGAGGGGAAAAATATTCATGTAGCTCCCCAGCATGGGGGTACATGACATATCAAAAAATTCTGGTGAAAATGGAACATCACTGAAAAGCACAGAAATATTCCTGCTTTTCCCCAAGAAAGATCAAAATATGGCCAGCTCCTTTCTGATCCTGTCACATTTATTGCAAGTTGTGATGTAAGCCATGTAAGCTGCCAAAGGAATAGAACTAGATTTTTTTTCAAATACTAGAATTGTGTTTGCAGAGCTGGTAGCTTAAGAAATTTCTGTTGCACAGAAGCTAATGTCCTTAGTTATTGCTTCTTTAAATGTAAGTGGCATTTTAATAAACTTTTTAATAAAAGTGCTCAATGCACTGCTGGTATGGCAATTACTGATTCATTAGGGAAAAAACTCTATGTTATTGGGCAAGAAATATTGCCAATAAGTGTCTTTTATGCATCCACCTCTGTACTTAAACCCACACAGGTAAACATGTCCCTTGTAACCATGGTGATAGTCTCTGCTTCCTTAGGTCAACATGCTCCTTTTTAGCTCTCAAGGTCCTGCTAAATGTGGTGCATAAAAACAGTATCACAAGAATTAATTTTATGATTATTATTTGTTTTACACTGGAGATCTTATGGAAAAAAACTAACCTTGATTGCAGCTATCCTGTGCTAGTTCCGTACAGCAGTCAAAGGCAATTCATGGTCTCTACTAAAAAGAGAAGCACAATGTTCCAGAAATCATGGAAAACACATTTTCAGAGAAATCAAATTTGATGAGAAGAGTGGTGCAATAAAATGGTTATGAATAACCTGCCTTTATGTACATTTTAAATAAATTTCTGTCTTTTTAAAGGGTTGGTCACTGTTTTATTTTGTTTGTTCTAGCAGGGTTTTGTCCATATTCAGGAGATAGAATGGAAAAAAAAATACGGGACAACATATTTTTATAGAATTTCTGTTACGAAATTGAATGGTTTTGCTATCAAAATTAAGTGTAGAAACAAATTTGGCCATACTTGGCTTAAATCTATTGGAGGTGAGGCTGAATAAAGTTTGGTTCAGTTGTGACTTACAGTAAGATAAAATAGTAGGACGTATAAAATAGTGCTCCAACTTAGAGTGTAATATTGTCCAGTCATCCCATCCAGGGCTTTTAATGGCCAGCTAGTGCTAAATAAGCTGGAAGAATGGGCCTTCCTTCACTTAATATCTAGTGGAGAAAGGTATTTTTGGATCACTTTGTGACTCAAAACCCATTCAAGTATGTGGGCTGGGTCCTTGTATGGTTCAAACTAAAATAAAGACTGGGACTCAGCAATGGTAGAACAACAGAGGATGGTCCTGACCATGAAGATGCCAAGGTGTGCTTAAGAGTGTGTTGTTTATAAGGTTTTCAATGTTTAAGACCTCACAGAAACATTTTCTACTATGACTGCAAGAAAAAAAACAGCTAAGGTTTCCAAACATATATGGTTTAGAGAAAGGCAGTGTTTTCTGAATTCAGCAGAGGGATGTCAAATGTTCAGGAGGAGATGGCCTGGAAAAGATAATGTCTCAAAGCAGAGCAATGAGTTAAGGCTTACTTGTAAGTTTTTAGTTCTGGTTGCAGAATGAATTGACTTCATCCTTCATGGTCAGGAAGGAAAGAAGTCTTTTTCTGCACCAGCCACAAATGTTCTTATTCAGAGAAGCTATTTCTTTTGTTACTGAGAGGTGAAAAGGCAAAGCTTTTTCTGAACATATTCACAGTTGGTTCTGAAGCAGAAATGAGCTTTCTGATTTTTAGTTCTTTGGCTAGTAGAATAATTATAAGGAGCTAATGAGTTTTTAAAGGTTTCTAATGTGAACCTATGATTTTGGAACCCGTCTGCTGTCAAAATCTAACTTGGTTACAGACAACATGATGTGATCTACAGCCCATTTCTACTAATGACTAAAACGTGAAGGTACTGCCTCCAATGAATAATACTCCCCACTTGTGATGGGGAGGAAGCTTTGCAAATCTGAAATGCAGGGCTTATGCCCCATCACCAAATTGTTTCTGAAGTTTATGGGAAGCTACGATAACAACAAGCAACTAATCTCTGCCTTTGTGATAAAATAGAGGCTCTTCATTACTCAACAATGTTGAAAAGTGTAGTTAGGGTGAGTAAAAATTGAGACAAGAAGCTGGATGGTTTAAGTTGTCTTTGTTTTGAGAACTAGCTGTATTGGTTTTCCATGGCCTGGTTTTGGTAGTGGGGAACCACAGAGGTGGCTTCTGTGAGAAGCTGCCAGAAGCTTCCACCACATCTGGCAGAGCCAAACCCTGATGGCTCCAAACATGGATGTGATGCTGGCCAAGGCTGGGCCCATTAGAGGTGGTGGTAACACTTCTGTGATAACACATTTAAGAAGAAATCAAAATAAAGTTTGTGCAGAAGTTTTAATTCTCTTCAGGGAAAAGCACGGTGAAAATACATGAGATAAACAACATGCAGACACCAAGGTCAGTGGAGAAGGAGGGGGAGGAGATGCTTCAGGTGCCAGAGCCAAGATTGCTCTGCAGGCCACGGTGAGAACCATGGTGAGGCAGCTGTGTCCCTGCAGCCTGTGGAGGATCATGGAGGATGCAGAGATGCCCCCACTGAAGCAGGAGGAGGCTGTGATCCTGTGGGAGACCCATGGAGAGAGGAGCCCTGCTCCCATGCTGCAGCAGCCTGTCCTTGAAGGAGTCCATCCCATGGAAGAGTGACCCATCATGCAGAAGTTTTGAGAGGTTTGTTTGCCCAAGGGATGGACTCACATTTCTGTAGTCCACAGAGAGCTGTTGCTCATGAGATGGAGCCATGTTGGAGAAGCTTGCGGAAAACTGTCTCCTGTGGGAGGGACCTCACATGGAATAAACAGGTGATGAACAGACCGTAACCTCCATTCTCTGTCTCCTTGCACTGCTGGGGTAGGAGGTAGAGCTGGGAAGGAGGGAGGGGTGAGGTGAAGATGTTTTTAAGATCTTAGTTTACTTCTCATTATCCTGCTCTGATTTTGTTAGCAATAAATTCACTTTATATCTCCAAGTTGAGCCTGTTTTGCTGTTAATGGTATTTAGTGAGCAGTGTCTTCCAGGCCTTATCTCAACCCATATACCCTTTGTTAAATTTTCTCTCCTCTGTCCAGCTGCAGCAGGGGAGTGAGTAAGTAGCTTTTGTGGGTGCTTGGCACATGACCAGTGTCAACCCACCACACTAGCTTACTCTGGTGTCAAGTGTCATCTGTTACCATTTGGTGCTTTAATACACATAACATCGACCAATGAGGTCAGTCCACTCCTTAGTGGATGAGTACAGGCGTTGCAATATAGTCTTCCTAAAATGAAGCACCCTGCCTGATGATATCAACAGGAGAGTGGAGATAAAATGTGAATTAGTCTCCAGTACTTAAGTGGTTTTCTCCAGAAGTGAGTCTGAAGCATCCTAACAGTAGCTGGGGGAGGCAAGAGGCATTCCTGGTGTCTCTTTGAAAAAGGGATTGTTCATGTGACTTTGGTGCAGAGTGCTGTTAATTTTGTCCCTATTGACAGTTTATTTTTTCTACAAAATATTAAACAAATATTTTTATACAGTATATATTAAACAAAAAGTAAAAGAGAAGAAAAAAACCTTAGGTAATAGAACAGTCAGAGTGGAGTCTCATCCATCATCTCTTTGCCGCCTTTTATAACACTTGAAGAGTGTTTTTAGTTACAACCCAAAAGATACTTAATGTTGTGTCTTGCTGGTATTCACCTTAATTAATGCACTGACAGAGTTTTTGTAAGTTATGAAATGAAAAAATTAGAACTGAATTTCATCCTGTGTCACATTCACTAAACCACCAGAATAATAAAGCACAGAATACCCTCCCATGTCAAGTACCAGCATATGACTGCTCAAGTTCTATTAATCTCTAGAAGTGTATGTAATGCATGAAGTGAGAAGAGCAGAGCAAATCAAAAACAGAAATAAAAAGTATGGGAAAGAAGTATCTTCTGCTACATGATAGTTTAAATTTTGAGAGGTGGCAGTCAAACAAAGTGGCCAGTAAAAGTAATTGTTCACCAGATGTGTCACAAATATACTCATTCTACATAATTTCATGAAGAAAAATAAAAAAAGCTTTCTGTATATAAATGTTCAAAACTCATCCAAGCTGAAAGTAACGTATATACACCCATGTAATCTATCTATATTGGACTGAAGTTCTTTGGTGCTTTGAGACCCCATTATGTTGCATGTGGTTTCCATTCTCTTGTTTTTATAGCTTTTTGGAATTTATTTTAGAGCTTTTGAGACCTCTAACCATTCCCTGGCTAAAAAGATGAGGTTTCAGGCTGCTCAGTTTGTTTCAGAGTTTCTCGTTTCTTATAGCAATTCTTTGTGTGTTTAACTCAGTATTAGACTTAATGTTCTTTGATTCCAAGCATTGCATCAGTAACAATCCTCATTTTTCATTTGCCAGCATTTACCACTCATCTAGAAATAGTGTCATTTCTCAATAAAAGACAGTTTCAATTTTATTTTGTTTGTTCTTTCTGTCTTTATTGGGGAAAAAGTCCCCAGATTATAATTATTTGATTGTATTATTTTTGATGAATTATGCTATGGTATGTTTTTCTGACTCCTTTTTTTTTTTAAATGTTCATGGAAGGAGAGAAAATATGGATGGACTCTTACAACCATAGGATTGTTTCACAGCTTTCATCAATGTTTCCATTAGGAAATTTAATAGGCCATGGAAAATAAACTGTCAGAATGAGACAGCCCATACCATATGCAAGACCCTGTTGTGGAAGTAAATTAATATATAGTGTGTCTGAAGTTATCAAGGCCAAATCAGGAATGGTGTGTAAGGAGATCAAACAAAGGCTTCCTTACCATCCACTGTATTCTTTTTTTTTCTGATCTCTTGGGGAATCTAAGTTTGCATAACTTGCACACCAAAGAGATGAAAGGAGTTATTCCTGGAAATAATGCAGAGCCTTCTTTAACTTATTATTTCTTACTGTGTCCAAGTTGCATAGTTTGGGGATTTTTTTAATCACATTTTCTTCTGCTGGGTCCCTGTGAATTCAGACCTACTTTGTTAAGTGTGTTAAACAACTAGAGGAAAGAAAATTAAATTTCAGTAAGCTGGGTGATACAAATTAGGTGGTGGCTAAGCTGCATCATTCATCTAAAACCTTCCTACCCCCATACTTCTATTGTTTTCATGGGAAGAATTAACTTGAGGTTTTTGTGTATATCAGCAGAAAATAAGTCTCCGTCTTTGTACAACTGCTGCACAAGTTTGGTGCACCATGCCCTGTTAGGTCTCTACCATTCCTTCTCCTTTAGGATGATGTGCTCCATCCATGGATACAGCAGCAGCAGTACCAACCTCCTACATGTGCCTCCTGAACCTAAGATTTCCAGCTAAGACTCAGAGAATTTTTCTTCTGTAAGTTTCCTAAAAGGTAACACAAGTATTTGCATTAGCAACTCATCCAAAGGCTGGAAGGCTTGGACAGACGTAAGTGGCATTTTTTGATATCCTCTATATTAGGTTTAAAGGCACAAAACCAGTTGGCATTTAGCAACTTAGGGGCAGCTGACCTGTGATAGAGATTCATGGTCTATGACCCATGGCAATTCAAAATCAATCAGTTTTGCTTATTCACCTAATTGGCCACACTTGAAATTCATTTGCACTTCCCCACAGCCATCTCTGAATTCAGTAGGACTAGCTACAAAACCATGAACTGCTTGGTGACAAAGAATATTTGTTGGATCAAATCTGCAGTTGCTGCTTGTGCTAGAAAACTGCATCATGTAGCACCAAATATGATGCTGTCTTGATGTGCATCCTCATTTAGTAGAGATAATCACTTTAAACAGAGAGTATGCATATATGTATTTACATCTCATGCTTGTGTTTTTTTATAAATCAGTGGAATATATAATCAGATACTTAACTGGGAGTGTGCACTGCTGAACAGGAAGCCTGTAATCATTTTATGGATAGGCCATATAATAGTGGACTACATGACAGGAAGACTTGGAATCAATGTTTCCATGTGGTGATCACAGTGCCAAGTACACAAGTTGAACAAAAACTGCATGCTGAGACTGACCTTTATATGACAGTTTTGAAATGAAGCATGAGCTAGCTTTCTCCTCAGGAGATAAGGCACTGGTTTTGTAGCGCCCAAACACACATCAGTGGCCATAAGCAAACAAAATAAGTCACTACAAATTAAGTGGATAATATGAAATAGAAAGGTCTCTCCATCAGGCTGGCTTTTTAAGCATGAGATGCTGGCCAGCCCCTGCAAGAGTTTTATGAGAAAGGCAAGGTGCATTCATCCCTCCAAATTTACATTCCTACGCAACCCCACAAGGTTCCCCCACAGATGCAGTCCAGCACAAATGGTGGAAACCAGGAAGGACATTATTTTACACCAGTGACTTCTGCTTCTGCATGGTTTGCAGGGAAGAACTTAATATTCACACCTTCCCTGTTCAGTATTGAATCTGTGAACAAAGGACAAAGCATGCAATGCTGATGCTGATGACTTTCCAGGATATCCCATAATTAATAGCTGCTCCAGACACGCACATCATTGTCTAAAGATTTTCTCATTTTCTCTCTGCTGCTGTTATTTTACTGGGTTTCCAGCTCAGGAGCTCCTGGCCACTTGCTCTTCCAGCTCATTTCAGTGGCTCCAGGGAGATGGTGAGCAACCCCTTGGATTGGCAGTGCTCCCCTGAGACCATGTGGGTTTTCCACTGGAGGCCATTAGCTTCACTCAATATTTCAGAGCCAGAACCACTCCTGACACAGCATGACTTGCTGCTGTGTAACACAAACTTGCTATTACCTGCACATAAGAACCTGCACATCCAAAACACGTTTTCTTATTCATACTTTCAGGAAACCATTTCCAAATGCTTACCATAATTGTTTTGTTCAAATTCTCCATTATGCTCGCTTGAAAATTGCTGCTCATTTGTTCTCCTTTCTAAAGAGCAGAAAAATTTGCTCATAAAACAGCAATGACCAAGATTTTCCAGAGGCATGTTTCAGCCATGGTTTTATTTGCCCAGTATCCTCTGTTTACATTCTAACTCCAAGATTTTCTGCAGACATTGATCACTGATGTTTTATTATTTTTCTGCTTGTGGTGGTGAGGGGTTGAAGCATTTTTTTTACACTGTTTCTTGCAAAGCCTCTCCTAGGACAGCAAGTCCTAGCACAGTTCTCATCATACACATATTTATCACCCTAATTTCTGCATCCAGTGCTTGTTATACTTTTCTTGACATTTTCTGGTATGCTTTTTGACATCTGCTTGCAAACTCGTACAGCCTTTTCAGTCCTGATATTTACTTGTTTTATCTGATGCTGTTTTCACAGTCTGGATACGCAGGCTCATTGCTTTCCTTCAAGCCTTGTCTGCTCAGTCATACTGGGATAGTTAGTCCTGAAGGCTTTCTTTTTACTCAGCCTCAAAGTCTTTACAGAGCTTCTTGGGAAAAATGTGCTTAGGTACTCAGGTATTTAAACTTTACACTACTTTTCCTTAAAAACAAACAAAAGCCCCAAATTAAAACAAACAATAAAACAACAACAAAAAACCTGTAAATTATATACTAACCTTATCCTCTGTGGATGTCCAAGGAAAAAAATGGTAAAGTTCTCTTTTCCTACATAAATCTGACAATGTCATGGCATAATGGCAAAGTAGGAGGAATGCTAAAAGGGTCCTTTGCCTTGTAACTGGTTGGATCAATATGGGTTTTTGCGTTGTGTGGCATTAGTTGTTGTCAAAAATGACCCTTTCAAACAATGGAAAACTCCAGCAAGTGTTCAAGATTTTCAGTCATCTCATGTATCAGATATCCTTTTTAGCCTTTATTCACTATAATTGAGGATATTTGAACATTTTAAAGTTTTTTTTTTCCACTAGCATACAGGTCTATGTTCTTTGTGCAAAACAACAAAAGAGAAATGTATGTCTAAACACGATTTATATGTATGCAAATATTAGAATGTTAACAAGTAAAATCTTTGAGATTTTGGATAATTCTTCTCACGTGATTCTCAAATTACGCTGAAGAAGTAAACTATGAAGCATCACACTGAGATAAGCAATTCACAACAAACGTTTTGACAAATCTGCTGCCTTTTATGTTTGAGATGTGTCTGTGAAGAGGGTTTGCTTTTTTTCTCATTTGTTACTGAAAATTGTTCAGCCATTATGTCTGCAGAAGAAAAGCCTCACCCCCATGAATCCTTTGAGTATTATTTATGATAATTGCTAATGTTTACAGTTTTCTTAACAACCACAAACACCACAACTGACCACAAAGTATTTCAGCCTTTTGCAGAACAGGAGGATGAGTTGATAAGCAATTTTTGTCAACATATGTAAGATACAGGAATAAATATATGTGAATTTCTGTGATGCTGCCTGCCTGCACATTTATGCAAATATATATTTGTGAGCTAACTCCAGTCATTCATGCAAACTCTTAAAAACTCATAACAAACAAGATAGGGTCCAGAATAACATAAAACCAAATTCAGATTTTTTTTAAAGAAAAAGTCAGATACTTACAGATCTAAACCATCCTAGACCCTAAACTGGATTCTGTAGTCTGAGGTATCATTACTATCAATTTAGACAAATATAACTCAGGTTATTGTTGCCTCATAACATTTATAGACCAAATGAAATAATCAATGACATTGTATTTTCAGTATTTTTAGATATTTTGTTACAGCAACTAGCTACAAAGCACTGGTGGGCTGAGATTAAATTATTCATATACACTCATCCTTAAAGAAAAGGAGAAGGTAAGCTGGTATTAACTATTGTGAGGGAAATTATGTAATATGTTAATGAGAGAGCACTGTATTTTTCATTAATATATTAATGTACAGATGAGATTAACGTGTTCTGAACACTGAACACTGGTTTTCTTTTCTTTTTTCTCTTTGTTCTAGTATTGGTATTTGGCATTGATCATGAAAGGTTTACTAAAACAATCAGGATAATTTAAAATTTTATACTACTATATGTTTTCGATACACTAATATCTAATTATTTGCTGCTTACTTCTCGTTATTAGATAACTGTAAAATAAAATATTCCAATTATACTTTTGACATCTGTGGTTACGAAAGGACATATCTTGTGTAGTCTATAAAATTCTTTGGCTTTTTATCTCCCTTGAATGACATCTATTATCATGCCCTTTCTAGTTTTATCACTTTACTCTCAGTAAATTTATGAGAAGCTCATATCCAGAACTCACGTTTGCTGTCCTTCAGAGGAATTCCTGCTACCTACACAGGGCAAACTACTGGACCAGATTAAGCTTCAAACAAGATAACTCCTGGCAAGAGCTAAAGAGACTGATCCATTCACTCTTCTTTTTTTTATTAGGAGTCATCTGAACTTCCATGATTTTTTCACAATCTCTTCTAAGGGGAACACATCTCCAGGAAAGGCTGTGCTATAGTCACTCTTTGAAACTCAGTTTTCAAATGTGATCAAAATTAGTCAGAAGGAGTTCATCTGTTTTTCTTGATTACACTTATTTTTTCCCTCAGACACTGAGAGAGAAGATCTCAGTTTAAATGCAGGTTCAGCAACAACTTGATAGAATATCATGGAATAGAAAAGTACTTATTTTTGATGCATAAAATACAAAAGCATAAGCCATTGGAAGTAAGAGTACTGTGAAATATGTAAGTGCTCTTGCAAGGTTTTCATTTCTACAAGTGCTTCTGAAGATTGGCAGCATTTTTAATTGAAAAAGAAGTACTTTCATTTTGTTTTTTACTCATCAAAAATTACAAGTGATCTGAGAACTTGGTCCTATATTCTATAGAGGTAGTTTTTTATTTATATATATACATTTGTATAAAAAACTACTTTTTCTCTCCTTTTCAGAGGCCTTTAAAAAACTCTCTTCTTTTTTTTTTTTCCTGGAAAAAACCTGTTTTTAAAATAAAGAAGAACTGACAGGGGTTTTTTCTTATTTCATAATGACCAAGATTTTTACAGTATGAGGAAAATATCTGTAAGCAATGATGGTACAAATCTTACAGTTAGATGTGGGGGAGGTTAAATGGAGAACTGACTTTCTACAGAAACTGATGTCTCTTTAGATCTATAAACATTGAGCTAAAATACTTTACTTCCTGAGGTGAAACCAATCTCTTCCAGCAGTTGCTAAGTTATCATTAATAATCATACGTGCAATAAATAACAACATCTGAATTAGCTCCTGAGAGATATATGGCTGCAAATTGCAGCAACAAATCACTGCATCTGAAAGAGAATGATCATTACTCCAGTGTGTACAAAAGCTGTTTTAACAACTGTATTCTTTATGGTGAAGCTCACCCTAATTAGCCTTTCAGATTCCTGAGGGAAATGTCTGCAGAGCATTTGACATTGTGATGTTTGATTTAGCAGGGGGAAGGGAGGATTTGTTTCTAAACCTAGAAAGCACAGGGCCACAAGCCTAGTTTTCAATTAGGTCACTTCTATTAATGGGGGAAGTAAATAGTCCTTTCAGGAACATAGTTTGGAAGTAAATTAATAATTAATCAGTTTAGTATATGTAAATGTTTTACAGGTAGCTCTTTAGTGGCAGGACTATCTTATTATTAACTTCATGCACCTCAGTACACATGGGCAGGCAAAAATATCAGTGTTGTATTTATTTCTTCCACTATCTGTGTACCAGTGAAGTTTTTCTCACCGACCTACCCTGTTAACAAGTGCTGGAATTTTGTAGGAAGCTGATGAAATAACCAAAAATAAAAGTTGGTCAGGTTTTGCTAGCCCAGGTACCAGGGAGGCAGATGGAGGTTTGTGCTGATACTGAGCCATCCATTCTCTGCAAAGATCTTGGGCTGGAATCAGTCAGGTGTCTGGTGGTTGTACACCCTAATGGCTTACTTGTAGGTGATTTGTTTCCTAAAGGAAATCTGAAAAGCAGGGTCGAATTTCTGAAATTGCATGGGTAGACTGAAGTGGTCTAAAAGTTGCCAACACACTATTTTTCATATTGTACAACATGGATAAATGGGCACATAAAACCTGATGCCCAGTAGATTTGAATCTGCCCACCTTCAGGTTGTCTCTTTTTGCAAAGCACCAACATGTTTAACAAGCAGAGTGAATACAGTGATGGTGGTAAGGAAGATTCTCATGTGTTATAAGATAGCTGTTACTGCCTTGGTCAGCAGGCAGGATGCCCAGGCTCACAGCAATATTTCCAGCCGTCCTAGGAGAGCAGCCGAACAACAACTCGGGAAGATGGTTTATAACAAAAAAAGGAACAGGATTTAAGGTACTTTTTTATCCTCTTTTTTTTTTGAGAGGAGGAACTTTCTTACTGGCTCATTGAAGTTGCAACCTGCCCTTTTTATTCTCTTACATTTTATAAAGAACCTAGAAACCTATAGATTCTGCCACGACTGCAAGTGACCTGATGTCTTTTTGTGGATTTTAAGCCTGTATTTAATACCTGTGCAAGTAGTATTCAGGGGATGGTGTGAGACAGCAGTGTTACTTTCTCAGGTGTTCCAACCATAAATCCATGTACCTGGTGTTTGCAAAACAGATGTAACAGTCTAAACATATGTAAAAGTCGAAGAGAAATAGTTTGGTAAGGTGTGTGTGTACATAAATCAGCACTTTTGGAAAAAAGGAATTATTGTATAATTTTGCTGCTTCACTGCCTATTGCTCTTTACCAAATCATATTTCCTAGTGTAAAAAAAATATATGTTTTTGCTGCATGCCCTGACAGCTCCAGCTGTAATGACAGCAGTTTTTGAAAATCCTTCCTAAGAGGTTGGCACTCTAAAACGATGCTAAGAGCTTATGAACGAAAGAAATGTAGTACAGTCCACTTTTGTTGTTTGCTTGAAATAAGTCCTTCTGGAGACAGAGGAAGCATGTAATTTGAAAATGTTTGTTGCAGTTTAAGTTTGCCTACTACCCTAAATAATTCTTGTGATTGAATTGACCCAATTCCCACTTCTGACTCCTCCTTCTAGACCCCATCAGGTTTTATATTTGCTTGTTTTTATAAAGAGCTGCTGAAGATTTTGAAGAAGTTGTGATGGGGATTATTGTATTTTAATATTTCGGTAGTATACAGTACTTTAAAAGGTATGTGTTAAATGCCATGCCATATAGAAGCATGGTTCTTGTGCCCTTATTTTTATTGAAGGTGGAAGCACCTTTGTTATTTAGAGAGAGTGTATCTATTAGAGGAAAACTGTGATGTAATTGAAATGGGTACCATTGGTACCCTTTGCATAACAATTATGGACTCCTTTCATAGGTTTTCTTTCCTCCCCCCTGCTGTATTATGAAGTGGCACAGAAATGTAGATTAAATGGATCACTGACTGCTCTGGAGAGGTATTCCTGATCATATCTGTAGTATAGTTTTCTGAAATACACAATGTATTCACCCAGGGGAAATGTGGTAACTTGTAAATGGATAAGTCTATTGTAGTGAAAGGCATAAATCTTGCTGCTGGGGAGGGAGTTGTAGGTAGACTTGAGAGAGTATCTGAGCTAGAATTTGCTCCTGAGAGCTGAGGCTCTGAATCAACAAGCACTTCAGCATGCATGTAAGTCCCTCTGAAGCCAGCCAGATGCAATACATTCTTAAGTGCTTTGCTAAATAAAGGTGGGAACCAGCATGTTTAGCTTTTAACACATGCTCAAGCAGTCTTTTCTAAACCAGGGCCCAAGTCCCCTAAAAAGGGAAAAAAAAAATTATACACAGATGCACNAGTAAGTTTTTCCACAACAGAATCAGCAGGAATTATTATTAAACACAGTCATGTCAACAATACATAGTGTGGGGCTGTGAGCCAAGTGGAAAACTGTCTTGTGCTCACCAGTCTGCTCAGAGATGAGGCTCCCCAACACCAAAGCAAAGATAGAGGCTATAGAATGACACTGAAAAGTGAAAACGGATGCCAATAAAAATCCAGATGCTTTCTGAAGTGCATGTGAGTATACACGAAACTGGAAACCATGCTGATCATTAAAAAAGTTTTCTTTTTCTTTGACTTGGGCCATTTAAGTGATTACAGTTATTTCAAGGTGTGCAAAGGAAATCTGACAGTGGTTTTGCTAGTCCACAATTCTCTGGATAATGCCCTTGCTTGTCCTTTCCCTTGTTCTTTTATGTGTCAGCAATTATTGACCTCAACCTTCATTTTTGATGAGCTATATAAAACATTAATAAATGATGAGTAAAAAAAAAATGTTGTGGTGCATGATAAAATCACCCGTTTTACAAATAAAACCTTCACTTCTGAGACTGCCAGCTATTTTTACATTCAGCACTCTAAGTGTTTACACACAGTAGTGCTTTAAACGAAAAATACACGAAAATCCATTAACAGCTGAGGTTTCGATAGAAATGGGTATGAGTGTTGGTTCTGTAGTCAGGACTGGTAAAATGTGACTGAGGAAAATACAGGTATTTCCCTAGTGAAAATTACAAGGATAGACACTATGCTCTGGTTTTAAATAGAATATTTAAGGTAATTAAGTCAAAGGAAGAACTGTATTTTATATTTGAGTAAAAGTAGCCCAGGGGAGGGGAAGAAAAGATTTTACAGAATATGCCCTTTTGGAGAAAAAAGTCTTATTCATGTTTATTCGTTGTGTCATATGTTAGGTTTTGTTTTGTTTTGTTATGTTTTCCTAGAAGAAGCAATGGCATCTCTGCGCGAAATGCACTTTCTCCAACAAAGTAAATTTACAGACCCACTGAGACTGAGCCCAGCATGTCTTGCTGTAAATATATGTCACAGAGAAAACCATTAGACTGTCAACAAGGGTATGCTCTGAAAAAAAACTGAAGGTCTTGTGCTATGGCAAGTCTTCCTACAGGATCTGGATAGGGGCTAGTAGTACTTGTCTTAGGTCTGGGACTCCTTAACTTCAAAGTTCTGAAAGCTTAGTTTGTATATTGTGTTTCAATCTGACCTCCTTCCACAGCTCAGTTTAGGAATCTGTTAAAAACAAAAGAGATGCATGACTTTATTTATTTTGTGACACCAGCAGTGGCCAAACCAGGCTGCTCTGGCTACCAGACTCCAGAGGAGCCAGCAGCATGTGCCCCTACTGGGACCCACAGGCACAGACAACTGTGATGATCCCTGGACATCCAGGTGCACATTGTGCACATTGTAAGGCTAAACCCATCTTCCTCACCAGAATCATCTGTTTGCTTCACATGTCACTTCCTATACTTCTCGTCTTGCAAGGCAAGCCTGCCAAGGTGCACCTTCCTCCTTAACCCGTGATCTCCAACTCAAGAGAGAGACAAAGAGCAGTCATGAAACAAAAGGAGCTTTTTTTCCCCCAACATGAAGAAGCCAGATATACACTCTGGTCAGAGCTACCTGAGGGAAAGCAATCTTGGCTCTCTGTCCCTTCACACTAGGAGGGAAAGGCAATGTTTAGATCCACAAATGTATCTCTTTGCCTATCCCTAGCTGCTGGAGGCAGAGCGACACAAGCAGGAGAAGTCCTGTGGGACACTCCTACCTCTTCTTCACAGCAGAGATGGAAGCAGGTGCATCAGGCAGGTTTATGAATTTATAATATTCTGCTGTTGCCAGGCAGTGCCTGAAATTCCTCAAAATGGAACAATCTGAGATGTTTACTCAGTGATCATTTTGTGGGAACTTATTCCATGAGATACTATTGACTTACATGGACAATTCAGCTTCTTTTTTTTATTTGTTGGGGATGGATGAGAGCCTTTCTTTTAAAGCATGAGGGATAAAATGGATCCTGGTTGTGTGCAATTGGATCTCTATAGCTGAGACTAAGTGCAGACTCCTAGGTCCATCTGTGTGCTGCAGCTGAGCCCCTGCTCCATGCCAGGCTGAGACACAGGTCATTCCCTCCACTGGTTCAAGTTACTGTGTATAAAAGCTCCAGTGCACGCCTCAGAAGACAGCAAGGGTGCATCTCATCCTTCGCAGAATGAATAAAGGACTGGGATCTGGCAAAGGGCCATGCCCAAAGCAGAAGTTAAACACAGACATACACCCTGAAAATCCATATGCTTTCATTATGGATATTTGCACTCTGAAGTTGCTTCACTGTTGCTGGTTAAATTTTTGTGAATCAGTCATTTTTTGAGATCACAAACTGTCCTGAAACAATTACGTGGGCAAATGAGCAATACTGTAGTTAACCAATTTAAAAAAAAAAAGTAACACAGTGTGGCTAAGTTTAGGCACCTAAATCCACATACAGGTTCCTAAAATTAAGTCTGGTTCTCAGAAGGTCATAATTTTTTGAGAATGAAGCTAGTAATTTGGGTAGCTAGATGTAAACTGAGGTCTCTGAATTTAGCTGGTTGTGGAGCAGCATTTTTGACTTAAACCCAAGCCCCTTTGCCTTTGGAGAATACATCCTTGCTGGAAATGCTAGAAATTTGTATGTACAGTGTTTTACAGATGTGTTCTGTTCCTCATTTTTCCACAAAGAAACAATGATTAAAAAAAAGAGTCTGTGAGATTTTTTAAAGTAGAAGATAATTAATGTAAATCAGTCCCTAGAAACAATACAGGCTTATTTTCACATTTGCTTGGGATTAAGCTGCTTCCACAAAGTACTTCCACAAAGTACTTCCACATGTATGCTAATTATTTTTATAACAAAACCAACCATCCCACAATGAAGAGTGAAGACAAAAGTCTTATGAACCATGCCTTATTCAATCAACATTTATCTCTTTGTTCCAGGCCAGCAGGATTCCCTTTGGGGTTAGCTCCTGCTGAGCACTATAGACCTCCATCACTCAGCACCTGACCAAGCCAAGAGACCTCTGGGTGCTTGGGATTGGATAAGAAACCTCCTGTGATATGATTACTGTCAGGGGAAAATGGTATATTCTCACTAATTTTGACTTATTTTTTCAGTGTTTACTCCATTTCTGCTCCTCAGACCTGCTTCTGTGTGAGGTGATGTCTCTGTACTAGCTGTGATGTTGAGTTCTTATAAACACACACAAGCCAAACCTTCCATTTTTGCTGGATTTGTTTGCTTATACCACAAATGAAACAGGATGGGATATCATTCTAATATCTTTATTGTATAGCTGATTCTAAGGATGAAGCTGAGTGAGAAGTTGATGACAAAGTATTAGAAGAGCTGTGACAGAGTGCTGTAGCCCATTCTGCTGGCAGCTTCAGAGAAGACAAAACAACAGTCTTGCTCTCTGTTCCTGCCTACCTTTGCTCTGCCAAAATACAACAAATACAACTATTTATATCTGTTTACTGTAAACTGGATCTCTAAAATGACTAAGGTTAAAGATATCCTCTTTTCTGGAGGGCTATGAGGGAAATTTCTACCCAGCCTTGCCCAGGAAGCCAGCACGTAATCTAATGGAGCCCTTGGAGAGATGAGAAGCTCTCACAGTCCAATGTTGTCTCACAGTCATACCCATAAGTGCACTTTTTCTTGTGCCCTTTGTCACTTTCCAAATTCTTGGTTCCTTCATAACCTAAGCACCCACCCGATATGTTGCAAACTAAGAGTTTCTTTAATGGAAACCAGAACATAGGGTCAGCTGCTGAGTGTGCAAGTATCATCTACAGATGGGCTGCACACCTACCTAGGAACAAGAGTTATTCTAGCTGCTGTCATATAATTTCTGCTTCCTCAGACCTTTTCTGTTGTTCTTTTGTAGAGACACCACTCTGAAGGACCAAAGTAATACAGTTCTCTCAGAGACAGGATAAACATGTAGACTACAGAAAAGAAACTATGATGCAGATTTTTTCTTACCATTTGGTATGTCACACTCATTAACTGCAAATGCAAGGTCATATCTGAGACCTGCATCTGCACCCCACCTCCCAAATGCATCTGATTTCTGTGTTCAGAATGCATAGAATATAATCCTATTTTGATATTTTGACAAAAGTTAATAATTATTAAAGATCTCATCCTGCAATTACTGTTTACACAGATCATATTTTGAGGGCATATCAGGGTGTGTGACTTCTTTACAGAGTGAAAAGTGATCCTGCCTTATCAGACATCTGTCGATACTGCTGTTTCTGAGCTTCAGTGAATGCTGAATTACACAGCCACTTTGGTTTTTGTTATCAAGGCAATTTCTTATGCTGCTCTTCAGCTGCCTTTCTGCTTTTTGTGGCTTATAATCTTTGTTGTCAGTGCCTGGGCAGACATGTTACGGCACAGCCTTTCTGCCATAAGCATCAGAGTCTTCTACAGAACCTGTTATGTTCTGTGAGATGTTCCCAGATATATTCTTAGAATCTCACGTAGACCTGGTCCTGGGGGTGGTTGCAGCTTACCAAAGACAAATTTGGTACCAAATACTGAAGACTGCAAAGATAAATGGAAAGTGTGCTCTGGTTCACTTTTGTTAGTTCAAGACTCAAGGGTGTCCTGGGTGAAAGGTATCAGTAGCAGCATACTTAACTCCTTGAGATTTGTTCTGTGATTAATCCAGTGTGCATCCACTTCATGCAGCCTCTCGGATCCCAAAATAAGGTAATTTATTAGAAGAATGCATGGCTGAGAAAATTGCTAGATGATGAAAACTATGCATTAAAAAAAACTATGCATTAACATCTATGCTTTTCTGGATGATAAGAGACTGTAGACACGAGAACTAAGGTCAAATAAAATTTTAGATCACAGTATTTCTGTCTGCAGAAAATTTTACAGAGGATTCATGAGAGGAAAGGTGAAGGAGAAACTTTTTGAAGCTGCAATAGAGAACAGCAAGGGGTCAAGGTTTGGGCGGGGCCATGTTTAAACAATGGGACACACTTGTCTCTGTGCAGTGTAAAGAATAATGTTTGTGTAACAAAATTATGTCTTTAACTGCATATATTTCTTTATTAAGCCCTTTCTCTTTCTGAAACAAGAGCAGCTTTTCTTTGTGTACCTTAAGCTACTTCCAAAGCAGTGCAAATCAGGACCAGTGGAGCACAAATCCAAAGGGACAGTGAGTGGGGTACACAGCTGCAACCTGTTTGTTCATAGCTGTGTAGATGTGCATTTTCAGGGTGTGGAATTTGAGGAGGAGGGCAGAAACCAGTTATAGCTCCCACCAAACTTCAGCTTGTAATATGAAAGAGGACATACCTTTGCACAGGAGCAGGAGTGTTCCTCAGGGATCTGTGTGCATCCTAATGCAGTACTTTCACTTTGAATCATTTATACTATAGTGGTACCACTTCCACGTATAGGTTGGAATGGATACTTCATCTTAGCTGCCTCATAGTAAAGCATCTGTCTTCTACAGGAAAGAGAAAATTATCTCTTCTGCTGGATCAACATAACAAAAATGGGTGAAGGTTTTACTTTATTCTGCACAGGAAAAGTACACCTTAATAAAGCATATTTTTTAAAATGGCCACTTCATGATTTTTTTTTAAGAATTAAATACTAGCCTCAGTGCAGAGGTTGATGTGATTTCATAGCACAGCAGGAATCTCATAACAATTTAGAATAGTTTTTAATCTTATACTTGGTATCAGAAACAGCTGCATTAGGGTGGACTCAACTTTGGAGGAGATCAGCCAAGCAAGGTCTTAAGGGTGCATTTTCAGAGTGGTGCCTAGTGGTTTAGCCACATTACTCCTATTACTTTAAATCACTAAATCACTAGGCACCACTCCAAAAAAGTTTTCTTTGCACTACTGCAATTGATTAATTAAATGAAAACTCTTGTGTGGCTGCCATTTATACTTGAATTTGTCATCTAGGCTTCAAATAAGACATGGTCAGAAACGTGGAGTTACATATTTTTCCATTTGCCTTTATTCAGTGCACATTTCTTGGATTTTAGATACATGTTGTGAGCATTACTAACAAGCTGGTGGATGCTCGAACATCTTTCTGAACAGAACTAAAGCAGCAGATAAGGAAATGTGACTATTTAAATTGAACAACCATTTTCAATTTTTTTTCCTGTGTGTAACAGTTAAAGCACCTAAACCTGAGTCTTCTATTTCAATGCAAACTGTCCTATCCATTTTGAACTAATAATACATTTAACTGCTTGACACATCAGCTGGAATGATTAAATTATGTAGCAGTAGAGATATCTCTGGAAACAACGACAAGTGGGACAAACCTACCAACAGTAGTTTGAAATGGAGCGGGAGAAGTATTTTCAAATGTTAAAGACATCAGCATCAGTCTCACCATGGTGAAATACAGCTTCAAGTTTATAAGTTTATACAGCTTCAAGTTTATAAGATTTGCCATTCAATGACCATTTCTTGTCTTCAGTGTACTCTTTTCAAACCTGGACTGAGAGGTGTGTGTTTGTAGATGTGAATATACATATGCGAGTACATGGAAAGACCAACCTCTTGCATATCTTATTAGAAGCATACTGAAGTGGCGTCCTGCATGTTCAATGCTAGAACATTGTACCTAGCTTAGGTGGAAGCATATGGAAATAGGAAGACCCTACCTGGAACGAACACAAGCCCATGCTGTTAAGTATATTGTGGTGTTTTTCCTTTTGAATCAGCCTATGGAGAAAGAAGACCAGATGGAAAGACTATCATATTTGCATTTCTCTCCTTTACAAAATTGTAGTTCAGAATTTTTAGCTGATCAAGACCCACTGGGGCTTTATTTTTCAGCATTTTTTTCAGGGAACTGGAGTCTAGTCAGTGTCGGGACTGGGCATTAGAAGTAGTTTCTGTGCTCCTTCCTCCTCTTCTGACACTACTGTTGGGGGAAAGCTGAAGCCAGCTTTCCTCTCAGTATTTCATTAGTCTAGAAGCCATGGATACACATTTGTTTGAAGCTCATTACTTGTTAGAAGAGGTCTCTGTGTTCTTTTCTGTTACAGTAAGGCTGAGAAACCCACTCCCACAAAGTTGTTGAGATATTTGTAACAGCTCTAGAGTCAACCAGAGCCTAGTCAGAATACATCAGGGTGCAGAGACACTGAGGGTTAGACCTGGGTGCTAATGTTAGATCACAGAATCACAGAATCACAGAATCATTAAGATTGCAAAAGACCTTAAAAATCATTGAGTTCAGCCATTAACCCAGCACCATAGTGTTCACCACTAAACCATATCACCAAGTGCCACATTCACACAAGTGTTGAATATTTTATCACGTCCCCAGGCAGCCTCTTCCAATGCCTGATCATCCTTTCAGTGAAAATTTTTTTTCTGATATCCTGTGTAAAGATTTTCTGGCACTACTTGAGGCCTTCTTCTCTGCTTCTGTCGTTTGTTCCCTGAGAGGAGAGATCGACCTCTGCCTGGTTACACAACCTCCTTTCACAGAGATGTAGAGAGGGATTAGGTCTCCCTGGAGACTCCATTTCTCCAGACTAAAGAACCTCAGCTGCCTCAGCCACTCCTCTTAAGTATTGGGCTCTGAAACATGCATTTTGCACCAGTGGATTTTTATCAGGCAAACCTCAGGCAAAAACATTAGGGTCAGTCACACTAAAGCCTTATCATTTAGCTCTTGAAGAACGTCTTAAGCTTTCAGATACTGTTGGATGTCTCTGCTGATGAAAGAGCACATTAAGGAGGCAGCACCCATCAAGGAGCAGTTGCTGAGAGTATCAGTCCTGCTGAGGAAGAATCAGAAGGTGCAAGCTGTAAGCAAGCTGTCCTGTTATGTTATTGGATGATCAGTGAAACACTCACATGTCTAAGTGCTAAAGGTAACTTTCTGTTTCCTTCAGGGTCTGACTAAGCTTTGTTGCCTGACTCCCTGCTAGTTTTGGAGCCACCAGAAGGCATACTCACAAGGAAGTTGGGTGCAGAGTTGCTTCAAGATGAACAACTTGAAATTTCTAGTACAAATGTGTTGAATTCCATTACAGAACTAATTTCTCCAGGAGATGGGGGTGATCCAAGCTGGGTTTTCCATGCTCAGTACTAAACATTATCACTTCCTTTTCAGTATGGGACCTATTTTTGCACATCTATATTTATCTAACCTTGTGAATCAAAGGGTTCTAAAAAGATACTTGGTTCTTGTGGAATTAAAAAGTAATTATTCTATTCATCTAGTGGGACAGGAATAGATAAGTCTGGTAATTCATTTCTTACACTCTTCGCTGGTTTTCCTCTTCCAAAGGCAGAACTAGCTGTCTTTCCCCTCTGTGCAAGGCTCCATCTTAGTCTAACAGCTATTCAACAGCAACAACCTCCTGAAGATGCGGTTCCCAAGACACTTAATTCTTTGCAGAAAGCCCATGTGGTCTCATTAAAGCACTAGGTATGACACATCCTCTGAGTTACTTTTCCCAATTAATCAAATTCAGCATTCACAAAACCTAAACTTATTAATTCTGTAACCAGATATAATTGTAAAAAATATTGTAATCTTATTATTGATTGCTTATAGGGAATCAAAGGAAAACAAGAACTACATTAGAAAGGGACGTGGGATAAGATATCCATAACTGTGCAAATGTTGAACTTTCTTAATTTATTTGCAATAAATATCAGATTGTTTTGGTTTCTAGCATTATTTTTAGAAAAATCCAAACAAAAAATGACTTTGCTCCAGATATAAAGAGGAGAAATTGAACAGGCCTTTAAAGAATTTTAAATTAATGGAAAGGTCCCTGTCTACACAATGAGAGAAAATTACTACTTTGCAGTGAAAGTTATGTATTTAATGGTTTCTCTACACAGAAGATATAGTCCATTAATCATTTCAGAATACCTCTTTTAGTTTAGGTCTTTGTGTCTAGCAAACCATTTAGTTTAAACTAAAGATCTGTAAGAATTTTTTTCTTTTTTTTTAATGTTTGAGGGAATGCTGTGTTTCAATGTCAGAAAAATCCATGACTATTTTTTGTAAAAAACATTTCAATTCCTTGAATTAAAGCAAAACATAAAAAATTTTTGTTTCCCTAGTTGAGATTCCATAGTATTCCCTCTGAAAATTGGAAAGAGCAAAAACCATCAGGTGGTTTCGAAAAGAAATATGTTTCTTATGCTCACTAACCTCTGTGTTTTTCCACAGGCTGACCTGACCAGGCACTGAAAAGCCCGGGATCTGGGAGATACTGGAAATTTGGTGAATGTCCTTGGAAATGAGGAGCCAGAACTTCAGAGCTCCCTTTCAGGCGGGCTGTTTGGAAGTGCCTAAAAGCTATCACTGTTTAAGGCCAAGGGTTTTGTGGGTTGAAAAGAGTCCAGAATCTACTAACTTTTAGAACTACGTAATTCCATTCGGTGTTTCAGCAGGAAGTGAGGTCAATGCATTGGTAGGCAATCTGGGGGGAGGATGTGGGTAGTTTTCATACATATGAGTGCACTAAGGTCAGGAGGCTGAGAAGATCTACTGAAACCAAAGAAAATTTTAATACATCTGTAGATAGGTGTAAATATATAATTAATTAGTTTTGGTGGTGGAAGGTATGTAACTATCAGAGCAGTGAAGCTCTGAAAGAGACTTTCAATTACACACAGAGGAGTTAAAAAACCTCCTCTGATGTTTCACAGCCCAGGTTCTAAGCATTTAATGGGGCAGATGATGGGCTTGATGAACTGTGATGAGCTCAATGAACCTTGCCACCTTGTGTTCAAAAAGCTATGTCAGTTTCTCCAAATCAGCATTTTCCTGCAATGATGCCATCAGATTCCAAGTTGATCTACTTACATGCCAACAGTGTGGGTGAGTCTACAGGGTTCTGACAGCTCTTGGTGGAGAGGCTTCAGTAGATTTTGCCTTCTAATGCATCATAGGAAGAAAATCCAACTGCAGAGTTAAGCAACTTGATGAAAACTTTCAGTTTGATAGTGGTCGTTTTAAAGGCTACATGAAGTCAGGTGGAATTTGGTAGGGCTTGAAGTCTGAATTCCATTACAAGTAGGCATGTGAAAGGCACAGATTTGACAAAATACTCCCTTAAAAAGGGCAAAATTTAGCTTCTACAAAACTTTCATCGTCATGACCTCTCTGTGCACAAATAGTGAGTGTCACACAAACTTGAGGACATGGTAAAGAGCACTGCCATCTTCTTCAGTCCATGTGTTTTAATTTACTTCAAATGGAAATAAGTGTGTAAGAAGTGGGAAGCAGGGGTGGAGTCATTCTAACTTGGGTTTGAATCAAGGGTTTGGAAAAAATTCCACAAAGCCTTTCTGATTAAATATACCCAATGGAAATTTTGCATTCATTTTAGCAAGATATATCCTGGTATTTGTATAATGTACTACATTAGTTCCCTCCTGGGGAAATGGAAGTGACAATTGCGTACCTTGGACTTTTCTCTGAAAAGATGAAATCACCAGTTGTACAAGTGATATGCCTTGAAAGAGTTTGTAACTCCTGTACTAAAATAAGATCTTTACTGAACTGGCAAGAATATGTATCAGACAGCAGCATATATCTTATTTATTTAGTCACAATGTCACCTAGAGTTTCTTGCCATTAATTTAGGATTTCCAAAATGCCATACTATCTCCATTTTTGAACATTAAAAAAAAAAAAATTCAAGTGCGGAACAAAATTTCAATGAAGTAGTGTAAAAATAAAATTTTACTTCATTTATGACAACAAAACCCCAGCTTTACACATTCCTTTTAAGATTTCAGAGAAGGGATGTTTCCAAAGGTGAGTTACCTTAGATTGCCAGTCAAGCCCAGAGGGGATGTTTCACTTGCAGCTACAAATCTAGGAACACCGGAAATACTGGAAGAAGCTTAACAATAACCTACCTACTTTCTCAAAAGCGTTTTTCATTCTTTTAAAGCCTCTTCATGAGAGACAGCAGTGGAAAGAACTTTTCCATAATTTTATTTCCCTTTCCTCAATGCTTCATCCTTCTCTGGAGTGCTCTGCAAATACTGGTCTTAAATGAAAGAGCACACCAAGATCCTTTCACCAATCTTGCTGTGTTCAATTTTCTGTTGTGCCTTTTCCTCTCATCACACTAATTCTAAATTTGACAAGCAGCATTGTTCAGGACTGTTTGTTCTGTGGATATGCCCTTATTTATATGCCCATTAGGTCCTGTGAATATATTCAAGAAATCCATGAAGATAAGCGGTCATAGCTGTCAGAACGGCTCCACTGAAGCCCAAACCACCTATGATCACAGTGCTGCTGATTTTTGTGTGTTATTTGTTACGTAATGAAAAGTGTATTTTGAGTGAGAAAATCATGATTGTGGTCGGGGTTTGGAATTGCTTATTAAAGGGATATCCGTTTGTGTTGTATAGAAACTGCCCTGGTTTACATCCATGAACCTTGACTGGAACCTTAAACCTTTGCCCCAAAAAAGCAAAAGTGGCACCTCTCCCACTGATGTCACTGGAACTTGTCTTTTGGAGTGAAATATTTTCTTAAATGTTTGTTAGACACAGAACTTCCATGAGATTTGTACTGGGATTGTTTAAAATTTTAACCTACCTGAAGATGCTTTTTTGGATCATGGAATATCTTCCTGCCATGCTAAATTCTTTAGGTTCTTAATCTGCTCATGTCCACTGCATTCCACCATGAAGTACTCCCTTCCTGATGCAGTAGTACAAGGTAATAAGGCCTAAGCAGTAATAAAAGGTAGAGAATACCCAAATATTAGTATGATGCTATTTTATTCTTATGGTGATGGCAGATGAAAATCAATGAGCTCCAGCTATGAGAACTTTTAGAAAACTCTCTGCTATGCCTGTGACAAGAAAACATAACAAGTAGAGACTGTGTCCCGGTAGTGTTGGGCTGAAGCAGTACATGACCACTTTGGCTGCCTCCCTGAAAACCGGTGACTGGAAGAGAAAGGACCACAACTTTCAATGGCCAAAGCTACCAAATATTTATAATCTGCTGCTCATGTAAAATGACGAAGAAATGAGTCAGCTAATTTATCAGCATGTAGCTTTGGCAGTTTCTGTGTTTCCCCTTTTGCATTTACCCTTTCGTTCTTGGTAAAGGCTCTAGTCTGGTACTAATCAATAAATCTGCAATTAAGAGATTAGAAGAAACTCCACCAAAATGCTCCAAGCCTTATCTGATGGCACTTCTCCTTCTCTGAAGACAGCATGGAAGTATTAAGCTCTGTCCTAAATTAATCAATGTGTTATATTTTGTAACACAGCTTGGTTTTGCTAAGAATTATGTATATCAGAGGTTTCTGTAGCCTAACAAATGAACAATGAAAAGTTAAGAAACTGGTTTTGTAACTCTTTTGATGTTAATATTTGCTCATACTAGGTCTACACCAAATTCTTAGCTGTAGTGTGCATAGTTGAGATGAATGGGAACAATGGCGGTATATTTGATGAATTCACTGGTTTTTTGTTTAGCTGAAAATCCAGCCTTTCAAACAACTTAATGCAAGCTTAAGTCTTTAAATTATACGTTGAATACCTTAGAAGAGCTATCTGACAACCTTCTGTCACTGAGCCTTCTTCAGCAAGACGTAACAATGTTCATAGATCAGAGCACAACTGGGCATAATTTTTTTATAATTTATTACTTTTATAATTTATTTTCTTGATGATTTTCTTGGCAAAGAATGTTGGTTTCCCTGTATTGATACATTTTTAAAAGTGACAATTTCAATTATATTTAGGACAAAACAAAAGTGAAAGACAGAATTGTGGTAATGAATTTTTCTGCTTTGGCAGAGACACAACTGAACATTTTGATTTTTTACATAAGAGTGATTTTGTTTAGCATGCATTGCAATAAAATGTTTAATGTGTGCTGAAGCAATGAAAGTCACAAAGAAATGTTAAAAAAAAAACCCAAATAATCTTTATTTACCCCAATTATTTTTTAAAATTAGTGTTTATGAAAGGTCCTAGAAATCTTGGTTAGTTAGAGGTTATTTAGGCTACTGGGATTAGGACTGGTTTCTGATACAAATGGTGCACAGGAAAATGATGTAGATGATGCTTTGCTCCCATTCAAAGCACAGGTCAGATGACTTGGTCAGTGTTGGCAGTAGGCATGGATGAAGAGTGAAGCTGCACAAGTCAGGAAACCTCCAAGAAACTGTGAAATGGCTATAACCCTGATGTAAAACATTGACTTGGTTTCATCTGTCGCTTCTTGATATGAAACTTTTGTGTTGCCATACCTTCTCTTCCATGTTACCAGTCGTCTTGGAAGTGATAGAGCAAGTTCTCCCACTGTCATCTTTCCTCTGCCTGTTTGACATTCCCAAGGGAAGAGGCCTGTCCTGACCTGGCTTCTCATCTGGGAGCAGAGCTTATGCCTTTGGATGTAAAGAAAGAGGCAACTGTGCTGTTTCTGCACCACTTGCATCTTTAAGAAAAAAAATTGCTTAGTGCTGAGCTTACCACAGTTCTAGATTCAAAAGGTGTTGAAAACATTGGTTTATTCATAAAATAGCAACACTAATGTCACTCTGACTTCTCAGCTCTTTTAACTGCAAGTATTAGTTTAGTCCTTAGATGTTGGATGCTTCCCACTTCTGATTCAACATTATAACCCCAAAGTTGTTTTTGATAGTGGAAAAAGCTGATGGAAAAGATACATTCGGTAGTGAATTATCTCATCAGTTTCCTAGTGCTCAGTATCTTCCCTACCACTTACTTTTAGCTTGTAGTGTTTGGCACTTGTAGTGATTAGACAAAACATGTATTCATGCAAATAGACTGCCACATATACGTTAGAAAACAAAACAGCCCCTCTTTAGAACACTGCATATTATGTACATGCATTTAGTGCATGGAAAAGTTTAAACTGATTACTGAATGTTCTGGTACCCTGAATCAAACAGGACAGTGAGCAAAATATCTCAATCAGTATCTCTCTGATATATATATAACAGTGCTCCCAGTCCTTTGCTGAGTCTTGTATTTTTTTCAATGTCCAAAGTATTCTCATCTTCACTTCTTCAGAAGTCTGCAATTTCCTGCTGCTCTCTTTTTATCAGTGTGAGATGGAAAGGAGCATCTGGTTGGGGAAAAATAGATAGCTTGATAGTCTTGCTGTATTTCTTTGGAAAGGCATTAAAATGTCATAGCAGTATGTGTATAATGCGTACCCTCAGATGATCTGTCAGTTATGTAAAGACTCATTTTGCAGAATAACAGGGCTGCTGTCAATATGGAGCAGAAGAAACATTTTTTAAAAATGCCATGCCTTATACTTAAACACCTGGAAAGCTGAAGAATCTCTCTGTGCTGAAGTATCCAATTTGTTACCTACAGAAAATGACGACTCATTATCCCTTATTGTTGCGAAGCATTATACTGTGAAGTCATGGTTTTGGGGGTTTTTGGGTTTTGGGTTTTTTTTCATAGGGTCATCTTTTTTTTTTGGTTGTATTTTTTTGTTTGCTTGCTTTTTGGTTTTCTGTTTGTTTGGGTTTTTTTGGTTGGTTGGTTGGTTGGGGGGCTTTTATGGGTTTTGGTTTTTTGGGGTTTTTCTTGTTCATTTAACCTGTAATTTGAAGGTAAAGTTTTGGCTTGTTTGGAAACATTTTGATGCAGAACTTTGGCTTTGAGATGTAACAGCCTTTATTTCTGAAACTGCTTAGACATCATGATGAAAGGCACTTTTGATACAAGATTTTTAAGATAATGCAGTCTGCAATTCTTACCAGAGGATGAACTTGTATTTCCTGTTTCATAATACTGTGGGTTGGAAATTGCCATCTAAACAGAGAGATTTATGTTGCTATTAAGTGTTTTAGGTTTTTTGTGACTTAATGGTATTATTTTCTTTTCTTTACAAAGGTACATTATTGTTTTCTCTTCCATTTCCCATAAATGTGTGTATAGGCATTGTAAAGAGAAAAACAATCAAGGACTTCAGGACATCTTTGGCTTTTGTTTTTTTAATTGACATTTATTGATCTTTCTTTATCTTGTCTATTTTTCTTGAAATAGATTCCGAAAAATTGCATAAGGACATATTCTTTGCTTAGGAGCAAATACTTCTGCTTTTAAAATGATAAAAGAATGGCATGCAGAGAAAAATTCTCCCCCTCACTTGAGATCTAAACTCAACTGCCATCAGGGCAGACTGTAGCCAAAAATAAGTATGAATTTCTCTTTTCTTAAAAGCTTATATATTTTACCATATTATCTTTAAATGTAAGGTGCTTAAATGTCTCTTTATCACAATAATCGTCCTTATGTTTTTACCTTATTTTGTGTAGAGAAAAATATGCTGAGGAGTTTCAACAATACTTTCCATGAAATGTTCAAATTTTGAGTTGTCCTTATATATCATTCATATGTGTGGACTTTATACTGTCGGAGAGAGCCTGTGCAGCCAGAGGAGGTCATAACCAGAGATCAGGACTATCAAATAAAACCTGCTGGTAAACTGAGAAAAAGCAATAATAATGGTAAAAATGAACCAACATAATAAATTATACTATATTGTAAAAAAATAAATTCAGTGTTTGTATATTCATTGGACGTATCAAATTTTGGGGTTTACTCATGTAACTTGGGAGATTAAATTATCACATGGAAGGCAGGAAGGTAATGAGAAAGCAAGCCACTCTGTGGATTGTCACATCACTGCAGCACTTTCAATGTATTGCAGGTATTTCTGACTTACATTGGCTTTGCAATTAGTGACACAAATGAGGACATGCATGTGCAAGGTATGTAGGAGAGATATTGCATTTTTTCTGAATTCTGGTGGATGCAGAAGAGCTTTGCGGGGGAGTGGCATTTGGGACTTTTTCTTTAATTATGAAGCCACACCAAAATAAAGAACCACAGTCCTATTTTGACTGGTGCCCCACAAAAACCTTGCCCAGCCCTGGATCTGTCGAGGAGATAACCAGTTTGGTTGGACTGCTCGGAAACCTCTCTTGTGTTTCAATTTTATGTACCTGGTTATACACAGCGTTGTGATTAATATTCCAGGCAGCATTTCATCAATATTTTTTGCTGGTTTTTTGTGCCTAATGAATGACATGTCTTCACTTCAAGGGCAATTTTCCTACTGGCAAGATGAGAATGTGCCACACCAAGTATCACCTTCAGGAACAAGCAATATAAATACTATAATGAGATGGGTCTTTGCAGAGCCTGTAATTGGTGACAAGGCATGGCAGCTTCATATCAGGCAGAGATGTACAACACAGGGCTGATTAATGAGGCTGGAACATCACAGTTGAGAGCCTTCCAGGCACTACTAGACAGAAGAATGTCATCTTTTCTGCAGGTTGTTACTGTGCCCAGAGCCTCCAATTTGCATCACAAAACCTTTAGGTAAGGCCAGTTCAAGATAATCCAGGATGGGATCCTGTTTCTTAGATGGATTATCAGTTCTATGGCCTGCAATCCATCATTCTTAATTGTTGGGCTACACTGTGTGTTGGAAGAGAGATTAGGCCTTGTTGGCTGCAGAAAGAGCCTTGTTCTCAGACCCAGAGGTGACCCTGGGATTACAGCCAGGTCACCGGGAATGGGCTGAGAGAGGATTGTGGGTTTCTGGACAGTGTCAGCCCTATGAGATGTGATAATTGCAGTTTGTGACCTTGTAAGGTATTGTTTACCTTTTACCATAATAGGCAATGTCTAGGAAATATTCCAGGTGATTGGGGAACACTGAGGTGAACTGTTTTCTTGTTTATATGAGGTGATTTCTTGTTTTTCCATTGGTATTTAAGGGAATTTCAGATACGCAATAAAGCTTTTTTTCTTCTTGCACCTTTACCATGATGTTGCGGAGTCCCTGCCCATGTGTGAATACTGCACTTAATCCCAGTTCTCATTGATGGCAGTAACAGTCATCTCAATTTGCAGCTCTGCTCACTTTAACTGGGTTAGTTTAGTAACCCTCCTTGTACCAAAGTCAGCTTGGGAAGAGATGTAATACTTTCAGTTAGGAAGACTTAAAAACTGACTGTAGTAAAATTTGATTGCCAATCAAGAAAAGGGAATTTAGTCCTGTTAAGAAATCTTCACAGAGATCTATGTGGAATAAATAATGAAATAAAATAGGTAACAAAGAATTCTGCAAAGATACCAGCAAAATAATAAGGAATCTGATTGGAAGCTGGTTAAAAAAGGGCTTTATCTTTGGAGGAAAAACTTTGATGATTTACTATTTTGATTTGATTTATGTATTCTGAGTTTGGGTTTTGCGTGTTTTTAGTACTTTTGGAAAGAAAAACCCAACTACTTTTTGAAAAAAAAAGCACATTCAAATTAGTAGAATTTTTAGACAGATTTTTCTTATTTTTAAATAATCATAGATGACTGTTAAAATAATACATTGGATTGTGTCTTCTCTCTCCCCCCTCCCTCTGTGAGATGTTTTAAGGAGAAGGATTCCATGTAAAGGGTACAAGGTAGACCCTAAGTATGCTGCACTCTAAGAGGTATTTGGTTTGATTTTTGGAAACCATTTTCCACACATGCCCCTGGCATGAATAAAGTTCTGTGGCAACTCTATTTGTTGGTTAGTCTATTATGAGGTTTGATCAGAAAAAAATTGCAAAAGAAAGAAAATCAGATTCCAAAACATCTTTTGATGCCAGTTATGAAAATCTTTGTTAAATATCTTTCCATGCCTCAGCACTAATATTCCCAGAATATGTTTTGCAAGTATATCTCCAGAGTATTGTCAATTCTATGCAAAATGCAAATTTTGATTGAAAACACTGGGTTTTCTTTTGTTTTGGCTTGTTCTTAAGAAGTTATGTTGCTGAGGTGACAATACTATTCCACAAGCACAAGAGGAGCCTGCCAGGCAGCATGCAGGCATGAATTGCTCATAGTGACTAAATGACAATGCAGGCTTAACCTACAGATTTCTCTTCCATTGCTGACACTGGTCTTTCAGACAGTGATTCAAAAGGATTACAGCTGAAGCCAGTGGAATTTGTTTGTGGACAGTTTCATGAGCAAAGTATTGAATATCTTACTTTAACTGAAACACAGATTCAATCAAAGAAGTAGTAGATATGCATTGTCTTCCATCTTAGCTTTCGGCTATCACTTTCCCTTGAGGCTAACACATTCAGATTTAATAGTTTGTGTGTATGCGTGTGCCTGTCTCTGTGTGTGTGTGTGTGTGTGTGTTGACGATTAAAATAATGACCAGAGAACTCACAGTCCTTTAAGAGGCCAGATGTGGAAATGTATGTGGCAAATTCACATAATAAAAATCTCTTAGTCCTTCTACTGGAAGCCAACTTCTTTTACTTTTTCTGTGAGCATTTTAGGATTTTGCTTTATTTTTCTGCTCATGATTGCAGTCTTGTCATCTAGTTTCTCTTATACCTTTATCTAAGGCATGATCCTTATGCCATGTAAGCTGTTTTTATTATCTAACCAATGGCAGATTTGCTAAGGATAGTGATCCAATATTTCTTGGAATATCTCATAAACTTTTAGAATAAAATCTTTTTATTTTAAGTTAAGGTTTTCACTGAATAATTTCTCAGTATCTTTATGAATTTTGATAGAAAAGAATCATTATCCTTTACAGGGAAGATATAATTTGTTTTCACATATCAAAAGCAGTAGAAATCCATTGACCATAGGGAACCTTGACTGGAAAGGTGTCGTTTTTCAAGGCTGAACCTACATTGAGTGACTTCAAAGGAACTGTCAAAGGATTTGACATGTGAACACTTCTTGAAGCTGATATGTGAATGCTTGTTGAAGTTACAAGTCTATGTTACTTTTTTAAGCCTTTTAAATGGGCTATCATTTTTACCTTTTTGAGTGTCTGCTGAAGTAAGACAACACTCAGGTGCAAACAAGCAGAGAGGAAACACAACAAAAACATGTCAGAGCAGACATTGTAGCCAATGTCTTGAAAATTGTAAGTATTTATAACAGCTTTGTTCTTGTATTTTTTTTATTGTTCCTGGAGGACATTGAATGTTGAGTTCTTCATCCTGCTGCATGGTTGTTGTGTGAAAAAATGCAAATGTGTTCCAACCCCACAAAGAAATTAGCAAGGGTTGTCAAGTCATGGTAAAACCTGCATATCATGCCATAAGACATAGCCCCTGAGACCCTAAGATAGAATCAGAAGGGAGAAATCCTTCAGGACGAAAGATCCAACTCTTCTTCAGACTGACCTTATAAACACTGCCAAAAAACTGTGCAGCTTTGAGCTGAGATAATTGGTCTTGATGGTGGGTCCTAAATTGGCCCATTCTGATATTTTACCATTATGTCGAAAAGGTCCTGTAATGAGAATTTTAAGTTCTTGGCAGCCCAAAGTGGAACTACTTGATTATGAACAGCAAACTGAACCTCGTTAAATAAGGACCATATTTACAAACGTGTTAATAACTGGGTAGTTTCCATAGTGAAACCACTGGCCAGGCTTTCCAAGCGCATTAGCCCCCATTGTATGCCCAAGAGGCTTAGCTGGTTTGTGAAAATCTGGCAGCCACTGCATCTCTCCACTGTTTCTGAAAATCAGCGACGTAATTAAACAGCCTTCTGTTATTTCATTTCTTTTCAGTTATAACTTGGATGGGACTTTTCTATTGTCTTGTTCTCTTCTCTTTTTGGTGCATCAGTAACTGTTAAATAAACACTGGCTTTGTTTTAGAAAACAATAAAACGGTGCTTTTTTGCTTTTATGAGTCTGCTAAGACACGATTGTTCACCTATAAAGGCATACATTTCTCTTTGCTAGACAGTTGCTTCTTAACAGCTGGTAATTCACATATGATGTGATAGGTTGTGATCCTGTAGCCTGTTTTGTATGTATGATCCTTTGGATTTCATCTGCATCTCACTGAAGGTCAACAGGGCTCTCATGACAATTCACTTGTGTAGCTTCAAGTGTGCAAAGGAAATGAGAATTTGGACTGAAATTATTGAAAAAAAAAACAACCCAAGTGTAAGGCATTCCCTATGATGGTCCAATTTTACACATCACAATAATGCCTAAAATTTTATACTCTCAGTAGTCTTTGTTTGTTTGCTTGTTTTTCCTCATTTTTGATCTACTCAGTAGAGTTATGGTGGGATAACCAGAGATTTTACTAGCCATAATTTCTTTCAGGACCCACTTATTTTTCTTATCTGAGGAGTCAGGTATCTAGCATGGGAAACAGTTGTGGTACCAGAGCAGAAAATGTAATGTTATTGACAGCATGAATTTATTATTGACAATTTTGAGCTGGAGAACTTTCTAATACCTTGTGCTTACAAACTGTCATTTGGGAGAGGTTTCAGAGAGAAGTTAAACTGACTTTTTTGGCTCTAGGCTTGGTGTTTGTTTTTTATTTATCTCTGTTCACTTTACAGTTCCATTTCTGAACTTGTGAACCTATCCAAAGGGCATTCACAGAGTATTTAACTCTCTACAATTCTGTGAGCAGAAGGTGTTTGGTAGACCCATTTGTATCATAACCTTTCTTTTTCAGTCACATCATCAATCAGCCATTTGTGCATGTTGGAAAACAGACTGTCCTAGGAGTAAAGAATCCCCTTCCCCAGAAATGCAGAAATGAAGAGAAAACGGACTGATTTAAGACGACTTGTAAAGTTTCTTTTCTTTTACACCTGCTTTCCCTGCAACAATAGAAAATACACCATGGAAATCCAGAGACAGCAGAGGAAGAACAAGATTAAAATTTTTGCAAAAATCATGACCTGAACACAGGTTTAAATGCCTAGGCATCTGACTTCCAGAAGATTTTCCAGTCTTCTTTATTTATTCCTTAGATTAATAGGAAGAAGGCCAAAAAAGGAGGCCGCTTTCATATCATCGTACTCCTCTGCTCATGCTAATTGTGATCAGCAATTACAACCAGAGCCAGCAACAGGCTAACATGGAAAATACATAATTTTGGCAATTAGGAGAGGGACTCCCACTCTCACTTTCTCCCATACAGGATGTTTTTCAAGTATTTTCTGTCATGGAGTAGTGGTGACAGGCCAGGTGGGACACGTCCCTCTCAGAGTGGACTGACTCCGCTGGTTTTCTTCAGGCACAAGTGAAGATGTTTAGGGCTGGAGAAAATGACCGTAGTAACTCCCCTTTGCTGAGAAAGGGCTTTTAACCACTGGTTGGTTGAATAAAGGGTTTGTATTTTTTGAAAGTAAAGTAAGCTGACTCATAGATACTCAGTATTGAAATCAGAGAATATTCAATATGGCAGATTTGCAAATATCACTGGATTCTTATGGAAAGAACTGAAACACTAGAAAGAGCTTTTTCACATGGAAGATTGTCCCTTCCCAGTACCACTTCATTGTGTATGATGCATCTCATCAGGTATGGCACCTGAGCCTTCTTGTCAATTTATCTTGGGAATTTGACCATACAATATTTAGATTGCAGTGTCCTCCTTTGAGGCTATAAGTTTGGTTTTTCAATACTTACCACTGAGGCATTTGCATGTGGAGGAGTGAAAGAGTGATTTTTTTTTTTGGTTGCTTTCGAAAAAAAGAAAAATGCAAGGAAACCAAGGCTCAAGTCACACAGGCACTACTCGAAAGCAGATGAACTAAATCTTGTGAAATTCTCAGCTCTTGGCAACTATATTAGGCTCTGAGATTTAATGTAGAGGGTCTTCTGTCAACATACTTAACATATCCATCAGGGACTGTATTCAGGGGATTAGAACTTTGAAATAAAAGTTTTCCTACCCCCGGCCTTCTTCTACAAAAAGACACATTCTTGCGCCATTTCAGGAATGCAAAAAAGATCAAGGTAAGCAGCAGAAGGCAAAGTCATGATGGAATTTTATTCACTTATGGGAGACAGTATTCTAATCTCAATGCTTTAGGTAGAAGTTTTCCTACCTTTTACTAATAGTTATGGAAAAATTATTCATATAGTTATGCAGTTGTAAATTTCTTAGGTAAATTATAAATACTGTAGAACAAATTCAGTTTTCAAACTTTTATTGGATTAAGTAGGGTTTAATTAATGATGGTTTCCTAGATGTACTCTCCTTCCTCTAAATTCTTTCTATTCCCAGTGCTTTAATCAAAATCTGTTGGCACTCAAAACAAAGACTTCTGTGTAGACTCAGTGATCCAGATGAACTGTCTGTCCACATGTGGATCCTGGGGTGCCAGTTTTCCTCACCCTTGTTAAGTCCTGTAATTTTCTTTTCAGGGAAAGAAAACAGGGAGCAGGCAGGCTCACAGGAGTCACTCAACACTGCTTTCAGAGAGGTTCTGCTGCAAAAGGAAGGAGAGAATACAGAGCATAGAGGAAGCATAAACAGAAGAAAAAAGTATCTAATTTTTTTGCCTGCAGGAAAAGGAGATCTGAAATTGAATGAATTTCAGCATTCTTCACAATAATCAGCAGTTAATGGTTAGACTACAGCAATCTCCCTCAACTAATCAAGGCTCCTGAAGATCAGTTCTGTAGAAGGCCATTTATTGCTTCTCAACTTTTCTAATGCTCTGTTACTTCCTTTCTCTTGAAAACTTCATATCCCATAAAAGTTCCTTTGCAAAGCAGCTGGCTCATATTTTGTATAATGATGCGAATTTAATTGTTACCTCTTTTGGAGACATCCTGGCCTTTTTGGTTTTTGTGTGACATAGAAAGTCTGCTGCAATGACTTTAGAGAAAAAAGCTGAGCCCTAAACACATTCAAGACGAAGACAGAGAGAAATTCTTCTCTGATGCCTTAAAGCATTCCACATTTCCAAGGGACAAGACCAAAATCCCCAGAGAAAAGTGATTTTACCATCCTTCAGGGCCACAGTGTATCTGTATACGGGAGAAAGAGATTCACTGGGACTCCTAACAGTGTTGGCTGAACTGTAAATCTCAGGATGTGCTGGACAAAGATATATGCTTACAGTCACCTGTACTAAGGTATACTATCAATATAGGTTTCAGCTTGATCACATCTTGTTTGGATATTAGGAAAGAATTCTTCACTGGTGAAGCACAGGCTGTCCAGGGATGCTGTGGCTGCCCCATGTCTGAAAGTTTCCAAGGCCAAGCTGGATGGGGCTGGGAGCAACCTGGTCTGCCTGAAAGGTGTCCCTGCATATGGTAGGGGGTTGGAACTGGATGACCTTTAAAGCATCTCCAACCCAAACCATTCCATGATTCTGTGATTTGTCTGTTAAAATTTGGCAGGGCTGCTCTGGAGGGCAGCACTAACAGCCTGTGTGTACGCAGTGCTCACCCAGCTTGTTTTCGGAGGTACAAACTTTTGGGAGATGGGCAAGCTGTCTCACAGGCTTGGGAGAAGCAAGCCAGGAGTAGTATTCCAATTAATATAGTGCTTTCAGAGATGCTGAATTACAGGTCAGTAAATATCCTTATGCAGTCATTTTCTTCCAAATGACAAGCATAAAATTACCTTCTTTGATAAAAATCCCAACAGCAAGGCTTTACTGTTCACCACAATCTGTTCAACAGCTGAAGAAAGTGGATCTTTAGTTTCTCTAGTCAGATGTGTTTGTCTGAGCACTGTCTTTTTGTAACCATAAACCTGTTCAAAAGTCTATTAATTTCATTCCTATGTACTGGAACATTTCTGAAGGAAGCCCATGCAATGTAAAGATGGGTATGAGAGATAAAGAAAATTTTAGTGGATACAAATGGAAGAATGAAAAAAATATTTCGACCATTGCTTTCATATATACAGAAGAAAAATTTTGAAATTTTGAAAAAATACTTGTTTTCAGAAAAATGTAGGGGCCAAAATTGCTGTTTTAAGCTCAGAATTTCTCAAGATTAGATGACAATGAACCCAGGCAGCATTGGTTTACCCTTTTCAGCCCTGAGAGATTGCTGTTGGAAGCCATCCTGTGCTTTCAATATGATTAGGAACCCACAATTTTGATGGCTTAATATTCTTCTGTATTCACTGAGCATATCCAGTTTTCCTGCAAGCTTACTTTCAGGGTTTTAAAATTAAAAGGAAATGCAAAAATGTACCCCATCACAGATTGCCGTGATTTGGTGAGAAAGAGGTGTTGCTGTTTCTTACAAATGTCTGAAAAGTATTCTGAAATGAAATTTTGGGAAAAAAAGGAAGAACCTAGGCAATTCACAAAGTCAAGATACATACTTAAATGCAGTTTAGCATTTGTAAACCAAAAACACCTAACAACTTGCTCACATTAACACCTACCTCCACCTTGAAGGAGAAACTCACAGATAATTTGCATTAGTCAATCAAGAATCTAGTAAATGACAGAAGTGACAGAATACACACACAAAGTATGTGTATATATTTATATATATACATATACTTATTCAATTAGTCAAGCACACTGCTGGAGTGGAACACAGTTTACACAGGCCTTGTACAGCATAGTTCTGGTTCTTGGATCTATGAAAGAACCTGAGATTTTTGTCGATTTTACCGCCACTGTGACGTCATTTCTCAATTAAGTGTGCTGGAGGACAGATTTACACTAAAAACTCTAGCTCCTTACATATATTAGGATACAGAGTTCTTGCATTGCCCCAGTCTCTTGCATTCCCAGCTGGTATTTGTCTGACAGATCCCAGTAAAGACAAAAATTATTTCTGTAACAGTTGTCAGGAAAACTGTTCTTTTGATAATATTAGACATTCAGTCTGAAAAACTCTGATGAATTTGCTTATCATGGCACAGTTATAATGAATTTTCTTATCACGGCAACAGAAACTTTTCAGGTTTGTGCTTAGTTAGGATTTTGAGGGTTCTTCATTTTGGGGTTTCTTGGGGGGCTGGTTTTGGGGTTTTTATTTTTGTTTTTATTTTGGAAATGTGCTAAAATGCTCACATTCTGGTTGTGCTAGAGAAATGCAAAGGTTTCATCTAACCTTTCTGAAAAGACTGCACCATCTTGAGGATTGCTCATACCTCTTATGCCTCTAACTTCCCATGTAAGTTTTCTGCAACGTCTTAAGTAGCCTCTTTACAGCTCCATGCAGTTTTGGTGGAGAAAGCAATCTAACTCAACCAATTCCTGTTGTCAAAGGAACACTTAAAGGTGAAAACATCTCTGCTGTGATCTTTTTTCATCTACCAGCTTCTACTTTAATTCCAAATGTAGTTTTCAAACCATAAGAGTTTCATAAATATTTTACTATTCACACTCCTAAATAAAATCTCTAGCAAGACCAAATGTCGAATCTATGGTTTGAATGTGTTCTGCTACATCAACTAGCTCAAAGATGGAGATAGCGTTTAGGATGACATAAAACAGCATGGACGCAGGCTGGAACAAAACCATCACTCTGTGTTTGAGAAGCTACAAGGGAAATGCGGGAGGTGATGAGTCACACAGTCAGGACAAGGAGGCAGAGGGAGAGCAACCAGAGCAGTCGTACCAAGACCGTACCCAGAGCTACTTTTCAGCATGAGTGAGGGAGCACAGAGCTGGAGGGGAGCAGTAGGTATGCGCTACATACTGTCCTTCTGCTGCCTAGAAAGCAGCAGTCACCCTAGGCCTCTGCCTCTGTAGGGTCAGTCTCCTGTGGCAACAAGAGTCACAAAATTATTACCAACAGTAAATAACTACAGCTTACCTAAAATAATTCTTATGGGTTTTAGCACCTTTTTTATTCGAATATTGCAAGAATCAAGCATATTCAACTGCAACAACAAAAGCATTTTTGAGCTAAGCACATAGAAACAGCATTGGTCAAGAATTTTAAATCATGTTAAGTTTTAAGGATCTGCAATTCACCAAGGATCTAGAATTTTTCCAGCACTGGAGAAATCTATCCCTTTCATTTCTGGTGATTTGCAGGCCACTGTGGTTTCCCCTGTCAAAGTTTATGATTCCAGGCTTGGAAACTAAGCCCTCTTAGAAATCTGGTTCACTATGAACACACTGCTGTCTATATATCATCTATGATAACTTTAGAATTGTCACTACATGAATATTCTGAATATGATGACACATATTTTATTATGCTTTGCAAAACAGATAATTACTACCATACTTAGAATGAAAGGCGAAGGAACAGCTATTAATGTTCTAATGATTTACAGACCAGCTTTGCTTCCAGACAAGAAGACTCCAAAATTGCACTACTATTCATTAAAACTTGCAAGTTCATTAAAAACATGGTAAGATTTCTGTCAGTCTTACTGAAAATCAGTGACTCCTAAGGTCCAAATTTCAATGGGAATTAGGTAAATGAAATTCTTAGGCACTTTGGGAAATCCCACAAGGGCCTGCATAGAAAACAGATAAGTACTTTAGCCAACTAAATGCATTTAAACAAAAAAAAAAAGCCTCTGGCTCCTAGCTGCTTAATGCCACTGTGAGCTTCCCTGTTTAAACTGAAAATTCTTTCAGGCCCAAAATTTCTGTGTTGGCACATTGATAGATCACCCTAGATTTAGTGACTATCCAGTCCTACCTGCCTTCTGAGGGGCTGAAGAGTCTGCCTCGGCAGATTACAACTATTTTGCCATCAGGAGCCTTTGGATCAAGAGCACTGAAGAGCATGAGAGAGATGACAGCAGACCAGAAGACAGACCAGACCTTTCTAATTATGTCTTTCTTTTTCTCTTCTCCTGTGTAGACAACTGGCAATGAGAGTACCTTGAGGTCTTCCATGTACAGTGCAGGGACTGGAGAGCCTATCAAAAGAGAGAAAAGAGGGTGATTCTTGATGTGATTTCTTCACATACAAGGTTTCTAGAGCCAGAGTCTGGTCTGAGGAGGCAGCATTACCCTGCTGCTCTGTCTTGGAAGAACCATTGATGTTCAGCTCTTCCAGACATGAATTTGGATATTCACCTTTTTTCTTTGTCTGGGTCTTGTGACATCTCCTGAATATGCAGAGATTTTATACCAGTTGCAAAGGGAGTAAGAGAGTTTGCAACTCTTAAATATCTCCTTCAGTAAGAGAAACTTATTTCTGGCTTGTTTGAACAAATCCCGTTTTAAATATCTAAGGTTATGGCTATAACGGAGGGTGATATAGGACTGTCAAGCTGAAGTCTAGGACCTACAGCAGTCCCTATCCTCTTGTTGAGACAGCACTCCTGGATTTGGAGATGACCTAATTTAACTGCACAGTACTTCGCCACTGTTGTACATTAGCTCAACACTTCGCAGCGCACTCCATTGTGGACTCTGAATAAAATCTACGCGACACCTTAAGTAACATTATATATAACTGATTACCTTAAATACTTTAATTGTATATTGCTTTAGGAGGTTGTAAAAGATGCTTATTTAAAAAATGTTGTTATTTGTAAAAATAGGCATGTGTGTGTTTATTAGTTTTGTGGGAACAGATGGGAAGGTGGGTCAGCCCCCAATCATACTGCACTTGCAGTGTCTTAAAACAACTTCCTTGGAGTGATGCAACTTCGATTTCAGAAGAGCTTCTCCAAACCCTGGGACCTGGAGCTCTTGACACAGCTCATCCCCTAGTTACATCTCTATTGCTGCACAACTAATCCATGGTGTACCATACATTCAAATCCAGTGGTTTGGAAATTTCCTAGGGGATTCTACAGGGCTCTGTCATCTTTGATAAAGAGATGATGTTTTATGTTCTGTCACTCCCTTTGCCCTATTATTTTACATATGTGCTAAAAGAGAACTGGTTAGTCCAACACATTTATGTCATTAGACAAGGATTTGTTTTTATGGTGAGTGATATCATGTAATTTATTTGCTAGTAATCTCTTCTCCACTTCAGATCAGTAGAGATACCACGTGGATTCTTATCACACAGTACACTTAATTATGATAAATAAGCAGGGATAAATTAAGCCTATAAAAGGCCCAGATGGATACTATATTTGCATTGTGAATGCATGCTATGATGAAAATATGGCATTTGGAGGGCCCCTTTGAAGCTGAGCTCTGGATCCATACTTAATCTGTATTGTAAAAGAAAGATGTGAACAGTAAATTCAGCAGCCCATGACAAGCATATTGGAAGATTGTGGCATAAAAGGTCTGATGGGTTCAGTTGGCACATAATTTTTTGGTCAGTTGCAGTTGAGACTTGGGACTGAATAAAACCAGACATATTGGTGTTATTCCAAAGTTCCAGAAAACCTAACTGATTGACAATTGTATTTGTAATTGGCCCAGTTATGGAGTCCAGCCCCTAAAACTGCTATGCAAGGTCAGGAAAGATGTGGTTCATGTTAACAATATGACTCTACTGGGAAACCAATGATTTTATTCACTTCTGCTCATGAATAAATTAGATTTTTAAAAAATTTGTAGGAGTCAACAAAATCATAGGGAAAATGGTACTTGCATTTAGAAAGATATTGTGAGCTGAACATTGCTGAAGTTTTCTAAATCAAGTACAAAAACATCTTCTTACATAATTTTCATTTATATAGGAAAGTAATAAAAGACAGACAATAATAAGTCAAATTTAGCCTTTACACAGCAACTATGATATACCAGGAGTTAATTTCTTGTGTATTCAAGCCAGTAGTAGCTGGTGTTGTGGAAAACCAACTGCAACAGAATGGGGAAGTACAGGTCACACACATGTTTTTAAAGTAAGGGGTTTTGTTGCATTTCTTTCTTAATTTTTCAGTCTGTCTTGTAGTACTGTGGTATTAGTTAGGTACTGATGTATGATCATGACTGTGTATTACTGCTCTTACCAAAAGAGAAAATTATAATTTTGAAACATAGGTTAGCTATATTTAAAAACATTTCCTGAAGCACTGATTCTCCCTGCATTGCCTCAACCTCCTTTTCCCAGGACAGTTCATCTTGGCTTCACCTTTTCTGTCTGTTCCATGGACTGGGGAGAGGAAGATTCACGAAATTTTGAACATATATGAGTCCCACATCTGAATGCATTTAATAAGAAATACAGTTCAATAATTAATAAGTGATTATGTGGTGAATTTCAGAAAACAGAACTACAATAATGATATACAAATGCAAAGCAATTTTTAAAATGAAATTGAAAGGTGTATTTGGTTGTTTGTATAACTCCAAGGATCCTCAAAGCACAGTATGTTCTCAGATTGAAAAACAAAACCAAAAACCTGCCAAAAAAAAAGAAGAAAAAAAAATAAAGGAAAAAGAAAAGAGCTCTTTAAAAGAGTTCTAGTCTACTAAAATAAAAAAAAATCCAGCAAAATCTGAGATGATGGATAGGCTTGTGGTTTTAGAGTTAATTGAGGCTCAACTTTAAATGTGTGTCAAACTAGATGAAAAGCTCAAAAGCATTGGGGCATTCCTTTAAAAGCTTATATTCGAGTTCTTTCCCCCATTTATAGCTATGTTTTTAATATAAAAGGGGTCAGAGAGAATAATTTGAGAAAATCTTTCATCCAAATATCCAGTAACTTTTTATTACAAGATATTTACTGGGGAATTTTTTATATGAGGCGGGTTTTATTTATAGGGCTGGGGGAGGACTTTACCATAACTTCCTTTTATACTATTTTAAATGGAGAAGAGACAGTTAACTTGGGAGTTGGAGATCAATGGCACTGATGAACAATGATCATGATCAAAGCTGTGACCCACAATTATATTTCAGACCCTCTACCAGACAAAGTTACACTGTGGTCCTTGCTCAGCACTTCCCTACAATGATTTAAGATGATTTTCAACTAAGAATGATGGGCTATTTGTCTTCTTTTTGAACTCTGCTTTATGGATCCTTTAGGGGCATCTAGGGTCCCAGATGGCTCCTATGAAATCTATGTTTGCAAGACTTTGAGGTTCTTAACATTTGAGACTACCTCATTTGAAAACCCAGCCTCGCATATTTTGTGGTGGCCAGTCTCTACCCACGTAGAAAAAATTCCTGATTTTATTTCTAACTACAGAGAATGTGTCTCCACTCTAGATGACAGTCACTCTAGATGACAGATGACCCACTCTAGGCTGATTTTATTTAGTATTTAAGTTTGTCCAGATTTAGAACAGATCTAAAGAGTTTATATGGTCGCTCTATGGTGACAACAGAGGTACATCCCAACTTTACATATAGTCCTTCCCAACTGTTGGTTTATTGATTTTCAATTATTATTATTACTGTTATTTCATAAGACTATTACTTAGATGATTTCATGGGTTCAAACTAGCCTTACAGTCAGATTGAATACAAGTGAATTCAGGTTTAGGTTCATCAGGAAGCTTCCTACTTACCTGTAGACTGCAAAAATTGTGGTGATTTCTGTTGTGGTAGTAGTGATCTCTTCCGCCTAGACTGGAATTTAGGGACAAAAACCGAGCCTGGTATTTGCTGCATTTATACTTGTAAACACAACAGGAATGCATGTTGGTGCAGAAGTGAAATCAGACTTACTTTCAGACAGTTACAGTCAAGGGAAAATACAAGAAGAGCACGCAGAGATGTTGCATGCTTTTTAAGAGGCCAGGGAAGGACATTTTGGTGTTCACTGCAGTTAAGCAGTGTAAATTGGTTCAGTTTCATAAATAAACTATATTTGGCTTGTACCTAAAGTTTTGATGAATTGTTAGTGTATTTCATCAAGCTGTCGAGAGAATAGCGCTTCCATCAGTTCGATGTCTGTTCTGCAAAACAAAGTAAATAACTGATTTTCTTTTTCTCCTTACACTCAAAATTATTTGCACAGTACCAAACAGGAAAAAAAGAAACAAAAAAAGTTTTAAGAATTTGCACCACCAAAGAAAGAAACACAAATTCCTGCCTGTAGCTCATGTAGCTACACGTGGAAAATTTCCTAATAGATACAGAATGTACAAGGAAAAAAAGCATAAGTGATGGTCTTACTTGTACCAGCTCCTATGTAACAGCCACAGCAACAAAAGCCCATGCTTGCTTATAAAACCTTGTCTATGGCAGACATGTTGACAGAAAAGAAATCTTGCAAGAACAAAACAAACACAAAAGTCACACTCTTAACTGACATTCCTATATAAGCAAAAGTTTGCAGAGATTCCTGACTCTGACTTCCAGCTGTTTCTTAGGAAACTCAAGGTCTTAAGTTGGAAGATAAACCAGAGAACTCTAAATTACTCCAATTAAGAGATGTGAATATCATTTACACCTGCTACCTTTTAGCAAGAAAGGCTATAGCCAGAAACACACAGCACCTAATCCTACAGAGAGCCTTTCAAAGAGAAAAGATTAATTTTATTTGAATCATACAGCCCCTTAGCCTGAAAAGAAAAAAACAAAATGTAGAATGTTTAGAGGGACAAAAATAATAGTTCTCCTGCTGTGTGTTCTCACTTTGAAACAAATGGAAAAAAACAAGACAACGATTAAACAAAACTCCAGATTACTGAAAATATTCTTCAGAAAAAAGTGTATAAATACAAACAATATGTGATTTAGAAATGTGAGCCAAAAATATGCTTAAAAAATAGATTTGCAGATTTTTCATTGATTGATAGCAGGCACTGGTTACAAATTTTCAAATAATGAAATTCTGCTTTAAGTTTTCACCTGCAAATGAAAGAATTTCTTGTTTAAAGGCACTTAATTGCTTTCCATTTTAGAGGGCAGGTGCAAATCAATCAACTTTTCCAAAGGTCTTCCAAGTAAACATAAGTTTGTATCCAGATTGCCTTCCAGTTACACATAACGTCAGTTGCCTAAACTTGGTATTTCCTTTTATAGGAAATGTATTGTTTCCCAAAGGGGAACCCACTTCAAGGATCATGGCATCTAGTCTCCATTGTCCTTGATCCATATCTGGCTGCCTGTTCTGTCCTTCTGGCCTTCCCTTTACTCTCCATGAAGTTCTGTGTTGGTACAGCACCTAGAACCAGGATGACAATCCATGAGTGAATTCCTAGGCATAAAGGTAATCCAGGTAAGCTATTACACAGCTTCTGTCTTAACAGGAGTCTTCAAATTATCTGCCAACACGTACCTTTTGCATAGGCTGGTGCACGTTTACTAGGAGATAAATATATCCATATACCAAGCACCTCAATGTTGTCACAACTCTAGGTAGTCTCACAAAGCATGTTTCTTGTTGAATATACTGTCAAAGACAGCAGAACACATTGAGCATACAAGGAGATCAGGAAAAAGCAGGAAACTGAAACTGGAAAAAGCAGGACATGACTGTTGTCATTTACCAAAAAGGATAATTTACCAACAAGTTTGTTCTTCTTTCTGGCTTATCTGCTCTGAATTTTTAGAAAAAATTATTCTCTCCATGGTGGCCAGTGCACATTTTACCATTTGAGTTTCATGAGTATGACAGCCTCGGAGGTGGTAACACTTCAAAGGAGAACATCCGGCTAGCACAGAGCTGGTACAAACACTTTGCTGACACTGTTTCAGTGAAAATCCATATGATCATTTTGTTCAGAAAAAGAAACAGCAACAAAAAACAAATAAACCCCAAGCAAACAAAAATATACAGACAAGAAACAATAAAAACCCCCCAAACAAACCCACAAACAGAATGAAAGAGAACCAAACTCTTCTTTTTTCTTTAAATATATTTTTTTAAAATTCAAAAATTGCCAACTCAATATTCAAAAAGAAAAATTATTAGGAATAAATATATTTTTGTGGTACCCTTATTGCTACAATAAAGACAACTAAAACGATCAACTGAGCAGGAACAAGGACAAACTGTCAGTGTGTGTGGGAGAAAGAAGTGAAGAGCATCTAGAAGTGGTCTTATATATACCTTTGTTTAGAGTGCAAGTCTATTACAAGTAAGCCTTGAGCAACAGCCTTTTGCACGTGCCTTATGGTCTTTGTAATTCTCTAGCTTGGGATGTCTGTGTTGCTGCTGAAAACTTTTCTTTTTAAAAGAAAATCTCTTATTGTTTAAACCTGAGTCACAAGAACTTTACTTCTGGTTTTGGGTCAGATACAAAAAGACTTATGCTATCCATAATTTGAATTTCCCACCCTCTACAATAAACTAAAGACAATCCAAGGCTGCTCTAAGTAGTGTTTTATTTCCATGTCATTTGAGCTCAGGAGGTCTGATCTGCCCACTGGCAAGGGACGAGTGGATAGATAAAGTGTTCATTCCCTAGCTTTGCAGAATTTCACATAGCAACATTGTGAGGGATGAGCATGTTTCTGCTCAAAAACCTTGACATCTTGAAAATGAACCTTAAAAGAATTTTAATGAAAATGAGATTCAGCAACTTGTTCTCTAGAAAAGTGCAGTCATACTTCTTGATTTTTTTATGTATGAGTAAGAAGATTTCCTACTTCCAATTAGGCTACTAAAGGCAATGACTCATAGCAGTATTATTTCTGTTTAGGAAGTCATTATATAGTGCTTATCACTGGCACATCACTTTAAAATGTCTGGATTTATAGTATTACCCTCATATTACAAAAAAATATTTGTGGCATGGACACATCAAATAATTTATCCAAGTGCGTAAGGGTATTTCAGTGGTAGTAGGTAGAGATTGATATTTTTTCTTCTTACAAGGTATTTAATAATTTTGGCTTGACTGTCATGTACAATGTATTTGCAAAAGAAGCGCAGGAGAAAACACTCCTATATCGAGGGGAAGAATGCCTCCTGGAAAACTTTTTTGGTTGGTTGGTTGGTTTTTTGAGTTGTTTAGGTTTTTTTCCTTCTTAGGCAAGCCACTCTAAATGATTGCTTATGTTAAAATGTTAAAATTATATCATCATCTGACAATGAAGACGGTTAAGTGGAATTTTCTCAGTGTGAGAAAAATCTATATTTCTAATGCTTTTAGGTCATGACTATTCTAAACATGTTTCTCTTTTGCAAAAAAGGCATGTAGAAACACTTTTTCTTCTCCTGCATTTATGGATGAAAATCATCCTGGATGCTGTTTTCGTTTGAATCCGTTGCTCTTAGTGTGCAGTATGCATACTCAGAACCCAAAGTCTGACAATTGGGAGATTTGGGCCAAGTTTAAATCTCTTTCTATGTGTGCATAGTTGAAATGAGAAATTTTTGGGATTCTGAGCCCCAAACTGGAGCACTTTGTATAAATATGCAATGATAAAGCTTCTGTAATTTGTGAACTTTTAGAGCAAAAAGGAGAAAATCTTCTGCAATATGTGAATGTTCATTGCCTTAGATATGGTCTAGGATATTTTCTAGGTTATTACATTTGAGGCTGAGTCCCTCTCTGATTTTCTTGTGTTGGGAATAATGTGTTTTAGCAAAGTACATGAAACTAGCAATTAGAAAGCAGTTCCTTTTTAGAAGGATGTCCAGCCGACTGCACAACAGTAGACAATATTAGTGTTTGAAAATGTACAAATAAATAAAATGAAGAGCATTCTCCCTTGGATGGTATTCACACTGTGATTTTCACTTAATAAAATAAAAGCCTCCAGCATGATTTTTCCAGCCTAAGCAGTTGGTGTTAAGGTGTTGATGGTCATTAGCAGGATATAGAATGGGCCAATTAGATTTATTTCTGCAGCAAATTAAGCCACAAGGTTTTAGAGCCTATGTTTAGCAGAGTCTGCTTCTGACAGGATTTTGGATAGCTGCGTTTCCTAAAGAGTAGCAAAGCAGCATAAAAAAATGGTGTGGAATGTCTCAGCCTCTCAGCCTCTCTCAAAGACAAGCATTTCCTAATGCCAAAGAAACATACTGAAATGCTGAAGATGGCATGGCAGACGAGTAGGTACCAACACGTCTATCCTCTGAGGTTGGTAAGATGAGCTGTTACCAACAGGGTCTGAGGAGATTGATATGGACAGTTTCTACATCAGTGGATTACCACCGGCAGGGTTGGTTTTTTTTTTTCTGATGGAGAGAAAGAGATTCCTGAGGTGTCTGGGCAGGGCTTTGGCCTGCTGATCCCACAGGGTTACGTAACAGTTGAGACTGGGAGGAACCTAAGGAGATCTTCCACTCCAATGCCTTTGCTTCAGTGGGACTCAGTAGAGCTAGTTGGACTATGTCCAATTGAACTTTTAAAACTCTCCAAAGAGAAGAGACTCCAGAATCCCCAACCCCTGCCAGTGTTTTACCGCACTCACAGTAAAAAAAGGTTTTCTTATGCTAAAGTGAAGTTTCTTGCGTTTCACTGTGTGACCATTGCCTCTCATCCTATCAGTGGAAAACACTGAGAAAAACACTGTCCAGTTTTAAATGGCTCTGAGTTGGACTCTCTCCAGTATGTCCATGTTTTTCTTGTACTGGTGAGTGCAGCACCAGACCTAGAACCACAGATGTACCTCAACAGTGCTGAACAGGGGGAGGGATCACCTCTATCAACCTGCTGGCACTACTGCCTGATGCCGTCCAGCATGTTATTGCCCTGCTTTTTTGCAAGTAAGAAGACAGTGTTAATGACAAGAACATGTGTGACAGCATCTCTATGATGCGCCATTTAGGGCTTCAGTAAGGACTGCTACAGAAGCAAAGAAAATCATACTTTCTAAGGAAACAAACTGAGGAGAGATGCCTTAATTCTATGCAAGAATGGATGTTCTACAGTGATATAGCATTTAACTTCATACTTAATGGATGAAGCCACTTTTAAAATAAAATAACCACAAAACTCTCCAATGTTTCTCTTAAATTTAAGCAAGTGTCAATTCAGTCTCTCTTGTAGTCCTTTTCTCTTAGAACTACTCACAGAAAATTAGCAGTTGCGTTGCCCTACACTGCTTTGGGAAGGAGTAGGGGAAATAATTGATCCTATAAAGCCCTAATGTGAAACAAAAGGTCAGCAAAGCACTGGCCCACAGAAATGAAGAACCTTCAAGAAAAGACCTGTGACTAAGAGATACGAATCACACCACGTCTAATGTCTACTTTTGGATGGAACTGTTTGTGCCTTGGTCTTAGCTCACACTGTGCTTGAAGGCAGACTCTGGCTTTCATCAATGAGTGTTAGCCCCAAGATTCACAGATAGTGGGAAAAATTATTATGATGCTTTAATAAACTGTCAGAAACAGGCAAGAGGGAAAAAAAAAAAGGTTAAAAATTATAGGAAGTATTTTCCAGTTTACTGCCAGTGATAGTACCATTTTGGTTTTTTAGGATAATCTGGCACAGATAGACCATGATACCATCATATCAAATTTTGGGAGAGATTACTGCATCCAGCAGTATATATGCTGTAAGACATACATAATTTTGTAAGTCACTGATATTTTATAGTGTGTATTAGTATTGTTTTGACAATATGAAATCTTCAGGAATAGGGCTTAAACCTGCTCAAACATAATTTGCTTACCATGTGAAATAAAGCCTGTATCCATGGCGGTGGTTGGGAAAACATTAGGTATATTTCTCATCAGCACAAATCTTAGATTATTCTGTTACTGCCCAAGCCACTGTGGTATGTGAAAATAGTGTTTTGCTAGGGAATCATACCTATTTACTGCTACTTTCTTGAAGTTATTGAACACATGACTCAGTTCTCCAGGAGCCTTGGGGAATGTCTTTCATTGTGCAAATCATCTCTGATGACATCTCCAGAGGATATTTGAATTAATTCCTGTTAGGTGGAAGAGGCTGTGAAGTTCCTGTCTCTATATAGCGACTTCCAAATGCTTTCAGGGCATTTCTGTCAGTTCATCTGATCAGTGACAACCAAAAAATGTGTTTGTATGAAACTCAGCATATGAATTAATAGCAGAAATCTTAACATTTATTTTCTATTTATTTTGTGGGTTCTCTGAATTCTGTCACATTAATTATTGAGCAAAGATTCTTTAAATTCTCTTGAAACTTTTATTTAGAAACCCAAGGTCGTCTAGCAGTCTTCTACATGCATGTTCCAGGTTTCTTTCAATGAGATTTTACCTAAATGTAAGCTTTTCCACATGTCATAGCTCCTACCATACTTACATCTACACTGTGCATCTCATTTCCAAAGCAAATATTTTTGCAGACTGGTTTCTGAATGATTTATTTCTCTTTGAAGGCCTGCCCTTATATATGAACATGAGGTAGGAAAACTGGGTGACACAGCCAGGGACAGTGAACTGTGAGATTATAAATCCAGATAAATACACGCCAAATGTTTGAAAAAAGGAGGAGTTTTGAGCCAGTTGGGTCAGGCCCATACCTACAGTTTTAGCAACACTTTCAGAGATGGATTGGATACCACTAAATATTGAATAAGAAGGTAAAGTTAATAGAGAAATATGGTCTTTTGGAAAACCATAATGCCAGCCCTACCATTTTAGGCATTATTTAAGAGTTAAATGTGTCAGTTTCTAAAGCTGTAGAAATGCTTAACTGCCTTGTGCTTTCTGTTGACCAAGTTATCATCCATTCAGCAAAAGACTCCACCATGCTTTTCACAGTAATGACCTGGAAGATTTTATGATCCAAGAAGATGTGAGACAGAAATAAATCATTGCCAAATTACAAATTGGGCATCCAGTTATGAGAACATTTTTACATCTTTTTAAAAGTCCTAGAGTGCTTGGATTTGTATGCTGCTTCCTGCAGACAAACTCATAAAGCTTGGCAAAAAAGTTTGCAAAGACTCTGAGATTCCAGACTGAGTGTTTTGGAGACAAAGTCATGTTTGCTAACTAGCGCTCCGGGAGCTTCACTCAGGAAATTATATTCCCTTTCTTCATTTTGTTAATCTCTCTTTTCCCTCCAGGTTGTAATAAAAAAAAAAATCATCTGGTCGTTGACAATGTAGATTGTTTCACAATCAGATTTTAGATTTTCACCAAACTATCTGCTCTTGTTCTTAGAATATTTCCAAGTGATGTTTTATAATCCCAGATTCTAAAGCACTGAGGGATCTATCTTATCAAATCAAATCCCTTCTGTAGTCTTTTATGCCTTGATTTGTAAAGACAACATCTGGATGTTTTGCTACAAAGTGGAAGGAAGTAATTCTGTTGCTGACCATTTTAAGTACACTTGAGCTAATAAGTACCTGCTCCTCATTTTGAGGAAATTTCTTTCTTACCTATTTAAAGTAAATAATATACTCATCCACTTATTCTCATGAAGTGGTCATTTTAGTGCTTTTAAACTGTACTGTGAGAGAAAGATAATTGGTTCTAGAAAGTTAAAGATTCCAACATGCTTCAGCACAAAGCAATTGCTCTTGACACAGCACTGTACAACTTTTGAATGTTTTTTATATGTTAGAAGGAAAAAATCCAAGCCATTTCAGGGATATGAATAAGAATATGGAAATAAGAAGAAACTCTTTCATTGTCAATAGACAGATGGGTCCCTTCAGCCTCCTGCTTTACTCAGAAGAATTCATCCCAAGCAACACTTATTTTCCTTAAGAAAAAGAATCCTTAGTTGGATTTTAGCATGTTCCTCCAAAATCAAATCTGGAAGTACTTTATATTCTAACAGGTATAAAGCTCTTCAGCATAGTGCTGGCTCAAGTATGCTGTGTGATCCTCAAAGAGCCTGCTCTGAACATCATGGACAAAGAGTGCAGCAGCAAGCTTTGGGAATGCAATCTGGTGGAACTCCAGTTTCCATTCCATTTTAGGGTCAAGGGATTTCTGAACCTCTTTCACTAAAACTTGCAAGTCTCCAAAACTTTTCTCTGGAGCTCAGGGCCAATGATCCACCACTGGCTAATAAATTCTGGAGCTGCATCCAAGTTAGAATTTCCAATTCATTAGTTGTAAAATACTGGACAGACTTTCAGCTGTAAAAGGAGACCCTGAAGAATATCCTTGAGGAATATGGAAGCAGCATGTGGAGGATTTGTTTTGCCATTGCCAAAGTGCTTTATGGCTGTTCTCTGATCATAGCAACAGTTCGAAAGCTGAAAATCTGCTCAGCTCTGATCAATGAAGCTTACATGCATCAAACAAGAATGCATTTGTGGGGGAACTGACATCTTAAAAAAATGTTGTAATGATATCCAGTTCTGCTATGAAACTCTTTGGTTAAATGTTGATATGATAATAAGTCTTGTTACTTTCACATGACTATTCTGGTGATTGCCAATGAATTTCTTAATTTGTTTTCACTTTGCCTGGAAGGTTTGAGGTAATAGATGCTAAATTACTGCTGGTCATTTTGATATGATATAGTAAGGTATGACCAATATTCCTGAGTATAACAGTGAAAAATGAATTCCTTAACTTTGATTGTGAAGGCACACTCAGTCTTATGGTCAAAAATTCATCAGTGGGGTACCTGTTGACAGATTTTCCAAAAAAGAACATTAAAGTGTTACACTTGTAGTAAAAACAGTGTACTTGCATGCTTTATTCTAAGCTACCATAGTAGTTTAACCCTAGTGCTAATGTTTACCTGACATAAATTTGGAGATCATCTATGAAGAGAACTGATTTCAGGAACTATCCAATGTTATTTAAGAGAATTTGCCAGTTATCTGATGTCTAAAGAGATGCTAAGGCAGGAAAACATTACTGAGCCAACTGATTTATCCAGTCTTACGACACATTCTTAGGTAATGGTTTAGTGGATTGCTGCAGCAATTCAGGAATCAGCAGATTAGTTCACCTCTTTCTGGTGCGTAGTGTTCTCTCTGAAATCATACTTATGACTTTTGTTAAAGTAACTATCTCTAAAATGTTTATGTATTCATTTTAGCTGGAAGTAATTTTTGGGCAACTTTTGAGTATGATAGTGTATACTTCAAGGTTAATTTACAATGAAATATAGTGACTGGCTCACTGTAGCTGAATTTACTAAAGCTTTCTGTCTTTCTGAGAAAAAAATGCATTTGTGGCTGCACCTGTTTATCAAAAAGCTGCCTTTTGGTGCATTGTTTTAGATACCAAGGATAATGTTATTAGAAACAAAGAATATGGATGCAAAGCACTTCGCAGATACTGTAACCTATCAGACTATCCAAGAATCCTAACAAATGTCTTTTAACTGATATGGTAGCCTTAAAGTCCTCCTAACCTTCTAGGTCTTTTACAGTCAGCAGTCAGAAAGCAGCAAAAAATGGATCATTTTGTGTCACCTTGCAGTCATATGTGAAAATCATTACTGAAAAACAGATCCAGAAGATACTATTTTTTGCAAAAATCAAAATTTTTTGTACCAGTGGGATGACACAATCATTTTTTTATAACAGTAACCTTTAATTATTAACTCACATTTAAAATTTGGTCACCTCCTGCTTAATTATGGGATCAGTCACAGCAACTGAAAGTGATTAAATCTGTACAGTCTATTACTCTGTTTAGGAAGGAATTGGAGCAGTATTAATTGCTGAGGTGAAAAATGAAATACATATATTTACTAACAGACCCTGCCATGATGTACAGAAATATTATCACAAGGCTCTGAATAATAATTATTTATTAATCATTATATGCTATATTGTAAGTAATAATAACAACAATAATAATAATAAAACTAATAAGAATTTATGTCAGGAAGGCACTGTTGCCTGAATCAAAAAAGAAAAAACTCTTTTCAGATAATATTAATATAGATAATATAAACAACAGGTCTTTAATGGAAGCTTCCAGGTGCCCCTGTGGCTATGGGCACATGTGGAATCTGACTTGTACAATTTTTATAAGGTAAATTAATTAGTATAGCTAACAAATATTGTCCAATTAGAAGAGCAGTTGGTTAGG
>VXBT01002236.1:24754-65000 GCA_013400235.1 Oriolus oriolus | reverse complement strand
GTTGGTTATGTAATTTCCCCCAGGTTCTGCCCCCCTGGAGCCCCTCCCACCCCCCCAGCCCTTTAGCCCTACATTTTATATCTACAATGTGCGATGCAAAACGAAGTGTCCTTGCTAAACAACAAGACTAAACATAATTCCAAGACAGTAGCAAAATATGTGAGAAACTGCAACTACTATGCTAAAGTGACAAAGTGTTAGAAACTATACAGCTATATATTAAAATCTATAAAGCTACAGATATATAAAAAGCAAAAATCTTTAGGCATCAGCACCAGGAATGTATTTACTGTCACTGTTTTGTCACAATTTTTTGAGGGGGGGTTGGGTAGGAAGGAGGGGGGGAAAGTATAGAGGGTCTGAGCCAGAATAATTTCAGTGTAAAACAGATTATGCCCAAACAGGGTGGCTATCGTCATCCTCCCAACCACTACTTTTCAAGTCAATGCCAAGTGTGGGATTTGCTGGGATGGATACTTTTGTACATCTCCAAGCAGTCTGCACACAGTAGCAAAAGCATTTAGTTGGTATGATCCTTTCTCTTCCTCTTCTGGACTATTTTAGGAAGAACACAGGAGCTGAACAGAAGTCAAACTGATTAGCTTAGAATTAAAATAACAACTTTTCCTTGCGCCATTGTTTCTCATGCCTGGATGGGTTAATGTCTTGAGATACTATGTGCCTTCCTTTTAGCGTATTGGGTCATAACTGACAAATACTGAGACCACTGGATGTGTATCAGAAGGAAGAAGGGCTGTAGAGAGTGTCAGCAATGGGGATAATCACAGCAGAAATCAGGTCACCAGACATGGAACTTCTCTAACCCTGTCAATTTACTCATGGAGAAATTCCAGTCTACACTCTGGATGAGTGCTGCAAGAGCCATAGTACTAAGAGAAATGAGTTTTTTTGTGACTGCATCACCAAGGTAAAGGCATGGGACTCTTAATGGGCAGATCCAAAGTCGATGTATGACATGTATCTCAGACTTTTATTTTTTTGCAGTTATAGAGCAAGAATCCATTCCATACATGCTCCTGCTCTGAAGCCTAACGTATTTTAATGACTAATTATTTTACTGTCATGTTTTTTATTGATTGGACTTAAGGGGGTTGGGGAGTTTTCTGTTTTTTTGCAGGGAGAGGAGGGTTGTATGGGATTTTTGTTGGGTTTTTTTGGATTTGTTTTTTTGTCCTAGAGACCTCTCTCTTCCATGGATAGAAGCTTTTGTCCAAGGTTTTCAGTATGCTTATATAGGTAGTGAAATAGATTTTCAGCACAATCAAAATACCATTTAGCACCTTTCCTTCATGTAGTTCAGCACTCAAACTGTGCAAAGAGAATGACATTTGTTACATTTACATATATAAAGGAAATATTCCTATAATGTTGTAATGAAATATTCTATTTTGATGGTATACTTGAATAATATTTATCAGAGGATTTTGTAAATGTCAGTATTTCCCAGTATTTTGTGAAGGATTAGTCATACCACCATTCAGTTCTAGAAAAAATATCACCAGAAGATTTTCTTTACTCTATTAGCCAAAATTGTGAAAGCTGTGTCTAAGACACAATATATTCGTGTCATTTTGAGAAAATTAAATCAATTCTGTTTTTAACAAAAATAGAGTCATACAACTCTCCATTAATTTAATTCCTTTCCCCATTTTTTGTTAATATTGGGTGCTTATTACTTGTGAAATAGAACATGCTTTCAGTTAAAAACAGAAGGGAGTCAGTATGTCTAAGTGAAGTGGAAAATGCAAGGCAGAGCTCTTTGAGCAGCCTTCAAGGACGGCTCCTTAATCTTTCCTGAGCTGTCATTCATAGGTGAGTAAAAAAATTTAAAACGTAAGCATAGAGTGCTTCATCTTTAGTACGTATAAATTTGTGAAAGAGACCGGACCAAGTTTTTCAAATGTAGTGTTTATACATTTGCATCATTATAAATGCAAAGTCAAATGTTATAAAAAGAGTAAACAAGCTGTAAGTTTTTAGAACTCCAAAACTATGTTCTTCCTTTCACTTTTCATGCCCCATGGTAGTTTTCCACTTTTGCTGCCTTTTTCGCACTGTCTTTGCAGTCAACACGTTCTCCTCCACCTCTGCACACACTAGCAGAGTTAAGAAGGAAAGGACAGGCAGCAGTAGGGCGATAAAGGTTTAGGAGCTGCTTACACCAGCTGCATACTTTGAAATCCATGGGGCCACCTGGGATTCACCATGGTGGTTAAATGAAGCTCTCAGTGAAAAAGTTAGTGTTGTCTTCTGTCTCCAGAAATAGAGGAGAGGAAGAGAGCCTCACCTCAGACCTGCGAAAGGAAGCATGTCCTGTTAAAATAATTTCCAAGAATGTGACATAGAAAAAACATAATCAGGGATAGTCAGGTTGCATTTAACAAGGTTAAATTGTGCTAATTCAATCTGATGTCCTTCTGCAATCAAGTAGCTGTATGAATAAGGTGGAAAGCACTGGATGATCTCTGCCTGTACATCACCTCCCAAAGCATTCATTTGTAAAAGAAAAATTGAGAAGAAGGCATAGGTGAATTAAAAATTTGCTAGTCAGGTATGAATTGTAGCAGTGGACTGATATCCAGCTAGCAGACAGAAAAAGAGACAGTATTCAGGAGGTGTTCTTAAGAGTGATTAGTTGCACTTAATGACAGAGTGCACCATTAGTAAGACCATACAGAACGAGGAGGAGTGGTGGGCCTAAAAGCAGAGGTCCTTTCCTCTATTCCCGGGAAGATTGCTTGGTGGGACACTGAGCTGGGCTTGTTTAGTCTGGTGGAAAGGATGCAAAAAGATGGTCTAATAGTCCCAGAAAACGATTCATGCAAAATGGTGCTTCACAGACATTTTCAACTCAACTAGGTAGTACAAGACTAACTTGTTGAAATGACACAAAAATTGTAGTCTGAGATATTCATTTTGGACATCAGGAAGAACTTCTTCATGAGGAAGTAGTGCAGCATTCACAGTGTAACCCAGAGAGCCTGAGGAATCTTTGTTCTTTGAAATTTTCGAGACTTAACTAGGGAAATTTACAGTCCAGCTGATCTACTTATGACACCTTGAGCAGGGGATTGGAGTACAGACCTTCAAAACTACCTTTCAATTGGAACAATATTCCATCCATACCTCTATGTAGAAAGGACAGTTCTAAACCTATGATTATTCTAGCTGAGTCATGCATATTTAGCTTCTGGTACATATAAGCATTGTTATTTTTCAGTAAAACAAACAATCAAGAACTCATTTACCCTGTGCAAAATGTTATCTGCAATGGCATTTGTAGCATATTATGCCCCTCTTTCTCACATGTTGTTACAAAGCTCTTCATGATTGTTTGCCTTGCCTTCTTTGTTACCTCAATGCAAAGCCAAAAACATTTCCTTCTTTAACAAATTAATATTAATTAAGGTATGCTAGGACTGAAGAAAATACTTGCTCTTACAAAGTGTTACGTGATACATATCTTAAAGAAAAAAATGTCTGCAGTTTTTCTCCAAAGCACTGAGAGAGTCATGATACACCAAATCTACTGAGATTATAAAATTTGCTCTACTTTATTTATACTACACTTGCAATACTTTGTGCAAGAATCACTTTGAAATTGAAGACAGTTTAGTGTTTGTTATTTCTACTATGACAAATAGAGGTTGCAGAATAAGTTTGAGTACATAGTGGTGAGTTCCACTAAAAAGAGTCACGACACTTCTGCAGAAGTTTCAGAGGGAAAAAAAATCTTAGGAATTCAGAATAAATTAATTTAAGGTTAACCATAAATTTAAGGCTGACAGAGCACTGTTTGCATATACATGTGGAATTGATTTGAAAATACTTATTTTCAAGAGTACAAGATATTTTTCTTAAATTCACTTTATAGTTGGATTCTTGCAGAAAGTTTGCGTTGTTATTTGCTCTCATGTGATTCAGGGTCCAGAATCAACTATGTTACTGTCACAATTTCATGGCTGAGTCATGAGAGATCAACACTAAACCACACTGAGTCATTTTTTTGTGACAGCACAACATGATTCATTGCTATTAGGGCAGGACTTTTTCTTTTATTAATTTGTATTTTGTTCACAGCTTTTCTGTACCCTTTATTCTTCTCTTTATCCTTCTCTTGCACAGCTTAATTTTAATTTTAAATTTGTTATTACTTCAGTTCTGTTTCAGTGAACATACAGGTAGAATAGAAGTGTGGAACACAAAGACTTGAACAGGGGTCACATTTGAAGAGTTGGTGCATGTGGAAAACTGCACCTGTGTGAGATAGTGTCTGCTTACAGATTTAGAACAAGCAAGCACAATTTGAGCATGTTTGTAGTTAATAATTTTGCATCAATAAATGTTCCTTCAGAACCTCTAGTTCTGAAATTTGTTCGGCTAAAGAGGTAAGTGTGCATCCCTGCTCTATGGATACATGTATGGCTGGGAATGATGACAAACCAATGAAACAAATGTCACTTTTTGAATCTAAAGACTTTCCACTCTGCGGCAGTCAGAGAAAGTTAACAGAAATCATTTTTTTTAGCAATTAAGATTCATTTATAGACGGATGGAATTACCTGTGCTCAGCTGTTTTCCTTACTTAATTTACATCAAAAGAGGATGACTGTCTATCTTCTTGAGAGGTAGACAGCAATGGGTGGAATATTGTGTGACACAGAAGAGGCTTCTTAGAGCATTTATCTTTTGATGCTAATGAGGAAAGAGCATATAGCAGAATCCAGGTCTTGCTTAGTCTAGTGAATAACATAGGACTTGCACCCACAGACATCAGTAAAATGATGAACACTTTGGGCGGAACTTTGTGATAGCACCTGGGATACTCAGATGTTCTATATATGCCATACTCATTAGAAATAGAGAATTGTCTTAGAACAGATATCTTTAGTTAAGGAAACAAGAAGAAATGTAACATTGCTGCCTACAAACCATTCTGTTTAATAAACTGCAATAAGGCTAGCCTAATTAATTCTTCCTCTCAAGCAGAAGATGCAAATCAGTTTATGTGTTTTTAGCTACTATTATTCTGTGGTGACTTAGTAAAGAGGAAGTTTTTACATGATATAGTTTATGACGCTTAGAGCTCCACCCTTTCTCCAGCAGGCAAGATTGCACCAATCTCCTTGCAAATGTGCATGATTTATGAGTCAACCCTGTATTAGTGATATAAATAATTTTTCTAGATTTTACTTTTTAATTGCTATTGACAGATTTGAACTATTTTAATGCAGAGATTCCTAACATGAACTAGGATATCACAGTAATATCCTGAAAGCCTCCTATTAGTATTTACCAAAAGCTTCATCAAAGCCATCTTGGGCACAATTACTGTAAACCCCTCAGGAGGAAGGAACAATTATGATGTATTGGATATATCTGGGCCATTTTCCTTACTTGCAGGAGTCCCACACAAAACTTAAAATCATTTAAGATTATTTTGCTGTGCAGTCAAAGACAACATTAACAGTATTTTATTTAAATTCTTACTCTGCTGCAAGATATGGTAAATTTTACCATATTCTGTACAACAGAATCCTATTTATCCATACATTTGCTGTAGAGGGGAATTTTTTTGTGAAAATTAGTTCCGACAGCAAAGAATCTTCAAAAATATGTGTATATATATTACACACTGTAACAGATATATACATATGTATCTATATATACCTGTACATGTACATGTACGTGTACGTGTACATATACATATATTCAACACCTGTCACACTGGAACAACCTGTATTGAGATAATAAGGGCCTTTTTAGTAGAAGAATCTTTACTCCAGGAAAAAAAAGTGTGGTTTACTTTTATCATGGAAGAAATGTCATGGTTTATTTACTGTTTATGTTTTTTCACCATTCTCTTCCTAATGTATCTTGAATTAATGAAATCTCACCTCTAATATATTTGTGTTCAGTCCACAGGATGCCTGCTTCTTTTTTTTTTTCCTTTAGTTCATTATTTTTACCTTGTGACTATACAGATGACACTATAGCAACCACTGTGATTCCAACCCATTGATAAGTAACAACCATTTACAGTTCTTTTCATTAACAGAGTGGACCAAAATTGTTGGGCACTTAATAAGAGGTAAAAATTGTCCATTAGTAAAATCACCTCTCATTTGAGTTGGGAAGCAGGAGGGTGGGTTGGTGGCCAAAGATGCAAGTAGAGGTGTTGGCTGGTATTTAGTGTCTAAGTGATGAGGAACATCAGAAGGGGAGGTATACTGACTGGTCAGTGCTGCCTTTCATGAGACACTTTGGTTTTGGCAAAGGAGTAACCTTTAGAAAAAGGGTTACAAAGTCAGCTGGAATTAAGAGCTTCCTCATATTTTTCAGCTTAACCTGTTTTGCCAGGTGAGTTGATGCCTTAAAGGACAGATATCAATGGAAAAATCTCATTGTCTCCTTGTGTTGGTTGTTTTTTGGCAGCCTTTCTCTCTTTTCAACATATCATGGTCACATATTCCTGTCTCAGCTTCACCCCCATGTATATCGTGAAATTTAAGTCAACACCTCCAAGTTATATTAGTGTTAGAATAATGTTAGAAGCACAAGTAATGCTAATGAACTCTTGGTTTGCAAATTTATTTTAATATTTTACTGTAGTTATTAACAGGCATGCAGAAGTTCTATAAACTTATAGAAATATGAAAAAAAGGACAAATTAGAAAGCTGTCTTGGAGGAAGGACTTTTTATCTTCCTAATGAAGCCAGGATTGCTGCAAGTAGCTGTTCACTTTGACAACAATTGCATTAAGATCAAAGGGGATATGAAAACCATGACAATATGACTGTATTTCATGCACCATGAGGCAGGGTTAGTGTAGATTAGACATATCATTAGTCAAGGGGATCTTTTTCCACTGAGAACTCTTGGCTGCTCAGTGTCTTTTCCTTCCCCTATCCTTTCCAAGTCAGTATCTGTTTAAGCAGAAAACAGATTCCTTCCCCCTAAGACTATGACAGAAATAGGCTACGGATTTGAGGCTATGTCCAATCACTGGCAATATGCATAGTAATATGTGGCACAGCTTGTGTAATGAAGTTCCCAGCATGCAGCCTGGAAAGGTATCCTCAAGTGTGCAGGGTGATTTATTTCCTCTGTCAAGAGGCAGGACAGGCAGGACTTGTCCTTCCCCACAGTCCCTTCAAGAATACTCTGTCACCCCAGGAGCTGTAATAGCTTCTCCACACTCGGGCTTTGTTTACGACTCAGAACCCTGTTTTAGCCAAGGTTACCCTCCTGGTTATTTTCATCATCTGCACTTGCTTTTACAAAGCTGAACTGTAAGGAAGAATACCAGATTTGCACCTTCTATTTACATGTGACTTTACTTTAGCATAGTGAATGATCAATGAGAAGGTGTGCTCACTGTGACTGAAGCAAAGAATCTGCCTGCAATCAGTGCAATACATTTAATTCCTGCTTTTAATGTAATGACAGCATGCAGGAAGATCATATAGTGTCTCTACTAAGGTGTGAAAAACATTCAGCCTAAATAAAATTTTTAAAATGGCAATTTGCACAGAGGATTTATAGGACAGCAGAAGTCAATTGATGGAATTATCCAATTAATTAATTATTCCTCCCCCCCGTAACTTTAATTTGCTCATTCAATATACTAAAAAAACTGTGCTCTGATTTTAGACTTACCTGCCTCAGAGACATGGCACTTGGTTTCACCTGATTTGTAAAAGTTCACTAAGTGCTATTGCAGTAGCTTTGCTTTCTGATGTGCATAGTTCTAAATGTTTTTATCAGAACTCAGAAATTATTATTACACATATCGCAAATGAGAAGATTGAGCAATTTCTAATCCTTACTCTGTGTATTGATTTAATACCTTCTCTCTATTTGAAGTTAATTTCCCAGAGATTTTGCCAGTGAGTGTATACAGTGCAGTGCAACTACAGTGGTCTGATTACAACAGCTAACAAAGAACCCTCCTGCCTAGACATGTAAATAGACTCATACAGATGTTTAACATAAAGATCTTGGTCTTGGAATCCCACTGGAGCTATTTTCAAAAATCCCTCTTTAGACTCATTTGTACAATATCCCAACATAAGTCACAGGGATATATAAATTTGTCTCTATAGTCTCCAAACACTAGTATGGAGTGCTGCTATCTCCTAAGATATTTCTGTCAGTCAACAGTATTTGGGTTTTTTTTTAAGATATCTGGGAAACGATGTTGTATATATGAATTATGCAGGTTTTGGCTGGCTTTTCAAACAGCTCGTTGGGGTAGTTGCTGAGCCGCTAGCACAGTTGCTTCTATCTTCCCTTGCTACAGGACCAAAATGCAAGCACCATTGCAATCTGCTTTTCATCTTTGTAGCCTCAGGGGGTTCCTGGAGCTCAGTTTCAGTGGACCTCAACTTTTAGACATATCTCAGATCCAGGGGACCTACTTTTTCAGTTTTGAATCAAAGCACTTCATATGTGCTCTTGGGAGGTCCAGTGACACTTTTTTTTGGTGCCATTTCGAGTCCCTTTCCACCACAAAACCTAACCATCTTTCCTCATTTCCACCTACCTGACTGTACAAAGCACCAGGAATGTGCTTGCCAACTCTCTGAATGTAATATGACATAAGCCTTTCTTGCTCAGTGGAATGTCACTGGAAAGATCAAATACAGCCACATATGGAATGGAAGGATACAATATCAGTTGTTAGGGTGAGAATTGGTACTTGCACTTTTTTAACAACAGTTTTGTCATTGTTGGCCATGTGTATAATCATTGTCAGCTGTCATGAACATCGTTCATGCCTTCCTGGAAACACAGAACAATTCCCACATCCTTTGGAAAGTAAACAAAATGGTAAACAAGAGGGAAAACATAGAAATGTTACATTAGTAGGTAACGTGAAGTTCTGAAATACTGGTTCATCCAGCTTTTATTAAAAAGACTCTAATTAAGAAACATCGTAACACGGTTTTGAGAAAAAAATCTTTGTTCCTGGCATCTAGTACAGATTTACGCTTTCATTTGACTGAATTAGTGATACTAGAGTGAGATACTGCTCTCTTACAGGTGTTTTGACATATTTGCATCCTTCACAGCAAATAAAAAGTCTGTTGATTCTTTTTGTCCCAAATTGGGTAAAGGAATACAGTATATGTGAAAAATTATTAGGAAGGATTTTTGCGGAGCTGGGTTTGCAAAGTTCTGCCCTACTGAGAAGGCTGTTTAATAGCTAATTAGTTAAGGACAACTGGATTCACTTTATTGATGCTGTTACCAGTAAGCCCAAGGGATGTAACTTTAAATGAGGATGAAACTTGGCCCTAGAAATGGGTGACATTTATAGTTCTGAACAGGCAGTTCTCACTGAAAGCAATGGACCCTAAAGAAGAGAGAACAGCCTAAATGTTCTCCCTTAGATCAGAAATACAGAGGGACCATGACGCCTATAATTCATAAATCCTGCATGAGTTTCTCTAGGGGAATGTGGTTCCATAGAAGGTAATGAAGGGATATATCTTAAAGTCATAATCTAATTTTCAAACTCCAGTCAGCCAATTTGCAGACCTAATGAGATACTGCAAGTCTGAAAATCTGTTGAGGATTAGGGAGAGAAATGGAATTACTCAATCTGACTGTTCTAACCCTAAACATATCTAATTTGATTTTTCTTTTAAAATTCTTACAAGATTTAAGTAAGTCAAATAACCTTAAAAAATCAAGTTAAAAGGCATAACCATAATAAAATAATCTTCTGAAAAGATTTTAAAAATGTGTATTCTGAACTTCTCAGCTACAAATGCTCCAATATATTATAAATCAAACTATAAATCTGTTAGGCACAAATTGGCTGTTGAATGCCATAGAAATTTTTACTGTATAACAGCAAAGGATCACACAATTAACCCTTCTCTTCTTACCAGGAAAATGTAGTTTGACCATACTTTTGAGGAATGTTTGCCCTTCTGTTCTATGCAAAAGCAAACACATCAATCCATTCATTTTTAAGCAAGCCAGAAATGTGCAATAACAGACACTTTTTTGTTTGTTTTAATGTTGAATTCAGAACCAAGTAAGATTTACTCTCAGCATCTTGACTATAAATTAAATTGTTTTCTGTCTTTTTTTCTCTTCAACACAAGGAAGAATGTCAAGTTAAACCCATATAATAAAGCAAGTCCTTTGTCCACTAGGATTTTAGTACTTAGGTACTTCTAATACAGATTCAAAAGATGATAATAAAGCCAGAAATTTCCCACTGGGTGTGTAATTGAATGCTTTTAAAACTTACTTTCAGTTAATGACTAAGGCATTTTTGCTAGCAGCAATTTGGTTTCTCATCCCAAGTATGGGAAAACGCATTAAACGATAGACTTGAGTGTCTTTTGAGCTACCTGGTAAAGCCAGCAGCTGCCAGCGAATGAAATGGTATTGACTTGATGGCCTGGGCTTTGGGGACAATAGAGAGGGGAAAGAAATCCTACTTGGAAGAGGGTCCTTTAAACACGAATATGAGTAAACAGAAAATGTAGGAGCCAGGCTGATGTAGTACACTGTACAATCTGTTCACTGCATTTGGACTGCTAATTAAAAAGTGATATAGACAGTACTGTATGAATGCACCACCACCTGTTGAAGGTCTGTCAGACTTTATCTTCACTTTCACATGTCTGAATATTCCTTAATAAGAGATCTTAACTGAAAGCAGAATATGTCTCTATAAAAGTGGAGAACAGATATATCAGCTTAAAATTCTTACTGCATTATATGTCTATATGTGTCTTCCAGCTCCCTGGAGCATTTCTAAGACAGCTACCCTAATTCATAAGCTCAATATGTAAATTCTGAGCATGTATTTTTCTTCTTGCTTCTGGGAAATAAGCTAGGCTGGAAAGTTAGAAATACAACACCTAAACATAAATGTGAACCTAGCAATAAATTGCATATCCACCAGGAAAAATAACCACTTTTGTTGCCAACAAATACTATTTTTATGAGGTATGCAAAAATACCTCATAAATACAAAAATACAAGGAGAAGAAAACATACAGATACTTTACCCAATATGCTCTCCGTGTGTCCTTCCATAACACATTATAAACTTTTTAAAAATTTTTTTTCCTTCATCTTACCTGACAGTTCTTGTTTCTATATCTCAGAAAGCCAACTTCCCCTCTTCATACTTAATTGCACCCCTACTCCTCAGCAAGTAGGATTAATGGAAAATTTCTTGCATTAACTGGATTACATTACATTAGCTGACACTGTTAAAAATAAAACATGTTTTAATAATACTGGTGCTTAGAAACAGTCTGGAGATTAACTTGGAAGCTTATCTAAATTTAAAAATCCCAAAACTGAAAAAAAATGTAGCTTCCTTTCTAAGGTGATGAGGTCCAGAAAACTTTTTAGTGTGGGAAGAAGGTGTTCGGTGGTAGTGACTCCACGTGGAGAGTGACTCCACAGGAAGATTGTGAGGTTAGAAGAAAGAGGGTTTTGGATTATTTTGGCATGGTCCCCAGAAGACATTTTCCCCTCAAAAATAGCCCAGCCACTCCAGACAGATGGAAAATGGTTTGATTCTGAAACCTGTTGATGGGAAACATGCAATCCATGCTGCTGAGGAAATGGTAGAGGTGAGAAAACCGTAAACATTACACAGTATCTGTCCAAAGATAATAGCTGTGATTCCAAAGGAGATCTCCCTGTCTTTGCAGAGACTGCTTTGAGGACAAAGGATTACACTAAATAATATATATTATCTGAGGGATTGCAGCCAGACAACATGGCAGGAGGGCATGAGTTTTTCTGCTACATTTAGTTTTTCCTCGGGGAAAGGGGAGGTATCTGTAATGTTGAAAAACTACATCCTGGTCTCTCCATTGTCTTCTACCTCGAAAGACCACAGTAAGACATCCCCTAGAGCAAAGCTGGACATATCAGGATCTGTTTCAGCCATGAGGGTGCCCATGAGCTCCTCCAAAGGCAATCCTTCTTGAAAGAGCTGGTACTTTACAAAAGCTACTTGGGTTAGGACCCAAAGTTTTGTTCTAAGTTCCCTCATCAGCTATAAGCAAAGACTTTCTGAATTAGTCTACAATGTTTGTTTCAGCAGATGCCTACTCAAAAACGTAAGAGTTTTAAGTACCACGGTATCCTGGTACCATCTATAATGTCTTAAATGTAAAAGGACTCACTTGGTTCAGTTACAGTAATTTTTTAGAAGCTTTGTCTAAATTAGCAGATATGAGTTTCATCTTCATTAGTTCAGTAATATCTTTCTCTTTTTATCTTTGTAAGAGATATACTGTGGTGCAAAGCCTGCAGAGCTGTGGATAAAAATCTTCTATTTTCAGGCCTTTTCTTGCCACTGAGTTTCTGCATATCCATAATCAGATCGCTTCTCTTTGACTACTGCACTTTACAGAAATGTTCTATGAAATAGTTAGCCAGTAACTATGAAGCACTTTGAATATGGAATAAACTACATAAATACTGTGGGTTTAGAATTTTCTCTACATTGAAGAGGCAAGAGACAAGAAATTCTCCTTTGACAATAAACAAGGTGGAAGAATGGAGGGAAAAAAATGACAAGAAAGCTGACAATATAAAGTTGTGCTACAGTATGCAAGCATCCATAAAAGCTTATGTAAAATTGTCATAGCCTGCAAGTTAGACTAGATATCTCTAAAACACTTGTTTTTGAAGATGGAATAGATAATTAGAATCCTGGCCTATCTCAAGCTGAACAGAGAAGAATAGACTGTATTTCTGGCTTGAAAAGTGCATAAGCAGTTTAAAATGACAGAGAGATAAAAGCCAGGAGCAGTTTTAATTATGCTAGGGGTTTGGTTTTAAGACTGGATGATCCCAAAGTCAGGTGCTAAAGAACAGGAGTCAAGATCCTTTACAGTTGCAGTCCATAGAGCAGAAGAATGAGAGTATCCCATAAAAAGGAAGTAAAGGAAAGACTGAGACAAAGCTGTTTATCTTTGGTTTCTCATTTAGAATGTCCTCCTGGAAAAAAAAAAGTGCAGTTAGTGACATAATACCATTACAGCATTCTGCAGAAGCAGATCCACAGGCCATGTATGATCAATATCAACATCATAGACATTATAGACGGTGATAAAAGTTTGAAGCTGGGAAAGTGAAGAGAAGGAGGATGTTATAGACATGGCAATTGTACTCCATGTGTGCTCCATGTTGGAGATAATATCTTCTTTAACAGCGAAAACTACAGTCTTCTTGGTACTGGGACTGGAGAAATATTGAGAGAACTTATCAAGCAGTGAAAGTCTTGCACCAAAAAGGCAAGGAAGACCAAACTTTAAATACATAGTTGCCATTCAACTTCTTTCTTTATAGACACAAAGAAAGTTAGCAACAATTTTAGAATAGTAATGCCATTAATTACATTACCTCAAAGAGTGATTTTTCTTGTCGGTTAAGACAATCCTCACTAATACTGACACATGTTGATAAGCAGTTTTCTAGCTCCTATTTTCTTCCTATTTGCTCAATTATTAAACAATCTTACTGTCCAGGACTCTATTTCTAATACTTTATAAAATTGTTATCTTATTTACCTACAAAATATTGCATAAAAATAGGTTGTCTAAGGCATATGCTTGATCTCATCTGCTCTGTACAACAGTCTTCTCAAAACTGTGTTTAGGATAACAATGCAATGCTATTTCTGCAAAGTCTGTCAATAATCAAAGGCTTGTAATTTTGAGAGTGAATAGAATCACAGTAAAATGTTCCCACTTGAAAGTGCAAATGTAGGTTATTAGGACCTCACGCTGCCATAATTATTAGCACTGTCTGCAAAAGTTATCTGCACTACTAAAACTACACAGGAAACAGCACAGCCTGAGGTTCTTGTATGAGATGATATAGGAGCGATATTGTTAGTGCATTCCTGGCCCTAAACTGTTTTTTTTTTTTCTAATTGTTGCTCAGAGCTACTAAAAGTACCATAGGGTACTCTTATGTAGCAACTATTATGTCAGACCTTTTCCACACAGACAAATAGCAGTGTATTTCAGTCAGTGTCTGCGCCTTTGCAGCTGAAAGATTCCTACGTGTATGTGAGATAACTGATTTTTACAAGTATGATGAACACTGAAGAGCAGTATTTTGGGCTCTTATTCCATGCATCTAAATATAAAGACACAAAGCTGATCAGTAGTACTTATTATTGTGTGGCGGAAATACCCTGATTATTTCTCCTTTACACTGTTTCATGTGAAACAAGTATCAGCTGCATACTACTTGGTAATCATATTTAGAAGCTCAAAAAATTCCATATAATCTTCATTCTGGTTTATGAAACAGAAAGTCTTATTTTACTCCATACTTACAAAGGTAGCAACAAATTTTTAAGTAGATCTGCAGATTCTGTTTTCACACCAGAAAAATCTACCAAAGTGACTGTCTTTAATGCAAAATCAAACATTTTCACTCAATAACACCTGTATAAAATTCATGTCTTCTGTCATTGTATAGCTGGGATCCTTACATAAACTCTACATAATTTAATATTTCCTTTTTTTAAAATTAAAATTTCAACACGCATAATGGAATTTAGGAATAGTTACTTAATATTCTTATTCTAAACCTGCTGTCAAAACTTTATTAAAATAGTGTATAGAGAGGTTACTAGTGCATTATTATAGAAACTTCCTGATGTAATCTAAATTTCAAACCCCAGGATTAATATCTTGGGTTTTTTTGGTTGTCTGTTTGGTACTTTTATTCCTCTTCATATTTCATGAAATAATCATTAAAAAGCCCCATTCAGACCTATTAGGAGAATTGCCCTGTTGCAGAATATTTTGTTTTGGTAGGTTATTCTTGTTCTCAGTGGTTTTTTCTGTAAATAGTGGCCTTTAATTTTTTTGTGTATAAATGAAGAAAACAACTCTCAAAGACCATTTGTGTGGTCATGACAGAATTCCCGTTCTTGTGTTCACCATTTTATACTAGAAAATTCACCTATAGCAGAATCAGGATGGATCCAGTAACATACTTGACTTTGGACCATACCTATCACCTTGGGGTACATCTGACCTTTAGTCAAAAGAAAACTGAATCCTCAGTGTAGGTCTCTGATATGTTTTTTTCTCATTTTGATAGTAATAGAGGAAAAAATGGGTGAGTAATGTGTCAATATTAAAGCATGCAGTGTGTTCAGGACAGTCCTCATCCACATTTATAAGTGTGTTTGTCTTGTTTATTTCATCATGCAACTGCTAAAACATATTTTTTCCCTTTAAATATTATTCAGCTACCTTTAAACTTTTATCTTCAGGAGTGGATGAAATGATACCTTTTTTATTCCACTTTTCTGTCATTTCTCTTTTCTCTATGACTTCTCAAAACCAACTGTCAGAGTTCAGATGACTAATACCTAATTCCCCGGGCCTTCTGAGATTCATTTAATTCAAATTCACTAATTTGTAGAAATTGTCTTTTCTCATATCTGCCCATATCTTTCTTATTCCTCTTATGTTTTTTTCTTAGATTAGATGTTCTCTGCATAAATGTTACTGTACATGTTCTGTGAATTGTTCATCAGCTCCACAGTTTATATAATAGCTTATGGTAATTTTTGCAGGACTAGAGAATTTGGTACTGGCTGTATTTTATTTTGATCCTCCATATCTTACTTTCCCAAGTAAGAAGCTGTGACTCTGGTACTGTTTGTTTTACATCTTAAACTACTGTTCTGTTCTCCAGAAAGCCTATGGCTACTTTGCAATAAAATATTCAGAGCTTATCACACTGATTTTACAAATTTTGCGCTTGTGGGCTTATCAGTTATCAGCTGCGTTCCTAAATGTTTACTACAAAGTGTGATTCCAACACAAACTAAAAGAAAAAGAAATGGGAATTAATAAAAAACTTTGGTGTTAATAAAATTAACGCTGAAATCCTCTGACTTAAATACCACTGTTGGGGGAGATGAATACAGAATTACTTGACCTGATTCTCAGCAGAAACTGTCTACAGTGTCAGCCTTGTCTGACTAAAGATCACCTGGAAAGGACAGATAGGAGCCTGATCATCACAAGCAGCTCTTGTGTGTATGCTCCTTGTTTCAAAATATGTTACAGCCTCATATATGTTACAGCGTGGCAGAAGAGCATGGTGGTCCTCCCATAGCCTGGTCACCGCCCAGGAGAAGGACAAGGTGCATTGCTGTGCGCTGAAGGGTGAATCCTGCAGCTCAGCTGACACCCAGAGCAGGGCAGATCCTTCACTCACGGTCATCACAAAGCAGATAGTCCTAAGTAGCTTGCCAAGGGGTGATTGTAAGAAACAGCCATTTTTGATATCCCAAATGTCCAATAACACCATTCCACAGATTGCTTTTATCTCCTGTTTCATGCATCACTTTGTTTGTTACAATATCAGCAGTTTATGTATTACCGAGACCCTTTGGAGGAGGATGTGAAATATTTATGACTGTCAAGAAAAATTTGGAAGACATATTTTGCAAGTGCCACAATATGATCTATACAGTGGAAACTTACCATTTGCATTAGAACTGTGCAAAATATTGCACTTTAAATGAAACCACTGGTGGGGAAATTTCTACTTCTGCTGCCAGAACCTACTTGAAAAACGTTATTTATGCCTCAGAGACTGTAATTTTACCGATGCCAAACAATTTACTGAAATAATATTTTTAGATTTTTGTTTTGTTTTGTTTTGTTTTTTTAACTGATGTTGATTGTTCAGGAGATGAAAAGCACCAGACTAGAAATAAGACTGGAAGAAACTGGATTCTCATCCATACAAACCGTTTGTAACACCACTGGGAGCCAGGTAAAGTCTCTTTGAACTACTCCATCAAATTACCATGTTAGTGAAGGGCCAGGTTGTGGGGTCAGATGAATAGTGTAGATTTATTTACACTTGCAAATTTAAGATGGTTGGGACCAGCATCTACCACTGAAGCCAGGAAGAAGAAAGAAATCCTTCTCCTTTTGCTTAAACTCTCCAAGCCTCCAAAACAGGTAAATTGCATAAAAATTGCTTTCTAAAATTTTTCTTTTCCCTTCTAACTCAGCAGCAGTACCTAGCTATTGTTTGGGAAACCAAACCCACTGCTTTTGCAGTGTAGATATTTGAGATTCTGTGCCCAGGCACATTTCCTGGGGGTGTCTGGTTTATAGAGTCGAGGATGCTCCGCAAGTGTTGTGAGTAGAGGCCAAATCTTACAGCAGCAGGAGGAACTGAGAACTGGGATGGAACTGGCTTGTTTTGGGGGATAAGATTTTGTAACTGATACTTTCTCTTCCCAGTGCAGGTAAAGTTTCAAGCCTGCCCATGAAAAATGCAAGAATTAATTTTAATGAATTATGATGACAAAACATTTCACATTTCACATTTTAAAATCTAGTTGGGTTTTTTTTTAAAGCTTGTTTCATTATGGTTTTCCCTTTTAATTTTGAGATTTGCACCTTGGCGAAGTGAAGGGATTGTATTTGAATGTATGTGAAGATTTTTCGAGGATTTTTAAATGTAGAGAGAAAAAAAAAAACCCTACCAAATTGTTCTATGATGCAACAGAACAGGATTTATGCACCACCGCATATGATTTCATGGTATACATTCATATAAGTTGGGACTAAAACATGCACCCAGCATATCTTGAAAACTACTCTAAATACAGTAACAAGTCAGGATGACTCCCACGCAAATAAAAACTACTAAATGCAAAACATGACAGCAGGTGTGCTGTAGTGGTCAAAGAGATCCCAGCTTCTCCTGGACTGAAAAAACAGCTTTTGTTTAATATATAGCCCAGAACAGAAAAAAATTTTCTGTAACCCCACAAACAAACAATAATTTTACACAACTTTGCAAATCTAAAATCAACACATGAGTGCCAGTGGCCTGATTAGCAGCCACTACATTTCAGACAGGGTAGCTTGTGCCCAACACAGATGTCATAAGGAAAATGGTAGGACTGATATTAACATGTCATGACAGAAAAATTGTTTTGTACGAAACAAAGCTTCACATTTTTGCTGGCCATGAACAATTTATTTCAATAATGTTCAATATTGTCCTCTAGAGAAATATCTTTTGCAGTAATATTATCCCCTTTTGATCTTTTCCAGACATTTTTTTAGTGTTTATATACAGTAAATAAATATATATTTTTCCAAGCTGAGACAGACCTTGAAACATAATGTATCTTTGTATAGCAGTATTCACCCACTCAGAAGAAAACAATTCACAAATGTGGAGTTTAAAATAAATCATAAAATTCATGCTTCTTGCAGTACTGATTTAACTCCATACATCCCCTGCATTAATAGCTGTAACACTTAGAAGCAGATATGAAAGAATTTAAAATTGTAGAGTCCACAAATATGTGCACTTAATCCTAAGGTATTGGACACAAGACAATCTGAAATGGGTCTGGGAAGTAGGTTTTGTTAGCCAGTGGGTGACAGGCAGACCTAGGGACACTGTCAAAACGAGATATGCAGTATTTACAGGTCCTCACGCTAGTACCAGGACAAAGCTGTCTACCTCCTGCTAAGCAGCAAACCAGATTCCTCGATGAAGAGCTGGGCATTTTTATGCATCATCTTTACCAAGACACATCCTTTCTGAAGTCACAGAAGTCTAAACTGAAAGTATCTTCTTGTCCACCTTCAGGTCCACCTGATTACTGATGTCCACCATGAATGTGATTGCGCTTGCCCAGAACCTGCTCTGATCAATACCCTCACTAAAATGCTCCTCAGATGAAGTGGAAACTAGAGTCATGATCCCAAGGTGTTTCCTGAAGCGTTTCCTTGAGCAGAGACACACTGGTACACCTTTGTAAAAGTAATTACGCTTTTAATTCCTACTCTTCAGATGGGCTACACATTTCCATAGCTGGGTGCTTGTAACTGCCTTTTTTCTACCAGAAAATTCAAACAAGGTTTCAATCTGTCCAAATCTTGAAATCTGTGACAGAATATCTCAACGTTTGCACCACATAAAAATGCTTGAGAACAAATTCCTTCCTCATATAATGAAGAAAATGTACTCAATCAAAAGAGGAAAAAACTTCCAATGCTTGTCAAGCTGTCTCTGTACAGGTTCCATTTCTGAAAATATTGGCTTGTAGGAAGGAGCCTTATTCCCATAATGAGCTGTTTATCCCCGCTGGAGCAGGCAAGGTAGGAAACATTTTCTGAAGGATCAGTTCTCCATAAGCACATAGCTTATGTGAAGTGAAGGGGCAGCAATCTACGATTGTACTGACGAATTCTCGCTTTCTAAGGTTTTTATTGGGGTGTAACTCACAAACTTCATCCTGTGCTCATTTGCAGATCTTCTCCAGAACCATCATTTTTGGAGATTATGAATTATTTGAAAAACATGTTTCCTTTTTTTTTCTTTTTATCTGATCCCGCAATTCTGTCTGTGGCTAAAAGCAGAATTCTGAGCTCCAGTATGAGAGATTCTGTATACATAAGCCCGTTTCCAACTCTACATGTGATAGTGGAAACAAATGCAGTTGGCACCAATCCTTTCCCCTAAGGTTATACATGAGTGGTAGTTCAATTTTATTGTCCTTATCAACAAGAAATTTGTAATTTATAATTAAGTATCTGCTTAAACATGATTACAAATTACAGCATAGATGTGATATGATATATTTGTATTTTATTCTTTTTTTTCCTTCCTTTTTTTACATATTATGAATGCCATTTGATTTTCAAGTGGAAAACAAGAATCCTGCCAAAATTCCAGGTAATCTCTAATGCCCAAATCATGTGCAGTCACATTAACCATAAATATCACATTACTAACATCTACAGATCTGTTACCTGATACATATACAACTAAACCAAAAAAACCCCAATCAAATGCTGAAGAAGAAGTGAGTATATTTTATCAAATATCTCAGTGGTGAGGATATTTATTCCAATGCCTTCTCATGCCAAATTTTAGCATATATAAAACAACATTTTTTCCTCTTGTATATTTGGGTCAGAATATATATATACTTTTATAATGAGAAAGTTCAGTGAACATATAATTAACCTCTAAGTAGCTGTGATTCATGACTATTATTTAAGAAGAAGCTATCTATTCCAGGAAAAGATATAAACACCCTCTAAGGAAAAAATCCAAAGAAGACATTTTTTGTTTGGATAAGAACTTTTTTTTAAAGACAGGGTGTATTTCTTAGGCTCACTTCATCAGGGAGCAAAAGCAACAGGCTCAGTGGAAGCATAGGGGTTTTCTATGCTAGTGAATAGCTAGTGAAGAAGAAACGGCAACAATCGTGTCACTTCTCATACCACCTGCATGCAGACAGAGAGAGAAACAGGAGTTTCTCTCTTGGGAGTGGGATGATGCCTTGCCCTGAACATCCAGTCAAAGATTTAGTCTTTGCTTGGAGAAGAAGCTTAAATTCATAGTCTACAATAAAAAGCGTCAGTAATCTGTTTCCAAAGAAGCTAAGTAAACATTATGAAGGGACAAATATATTGGCAAAACCTGCAGGCATTATAGCTTTAAATGGATTATGATTTGTAAAATATTGAAGATGAAGAAAACAAATTTGTGTCCAAAAAGTATGTGTGCTGGAGTGGTCACTAAAAGAAAACATAGGGGGTTTTTTGGACTTTTTTTAAATTTAGAAAAGGAGGGTTAAGAACAGATAACTGCATGTCTGGAAAAAAACAAACAGGGACAATGAATTGCTGACAAGTTCAAACTGGGAAGAGACTCCAGTGGTGGACTTTGTGCATTGTGTCGCAGTCTTCGATCCATTTGCAATTAACCTGACTCTATGGGTCATATTGTTAAAAAGCTGTAAATTTCCTTAGGTTACGTATCTAAATACTAAGATACTTAAATACACAGAATACCAATAATGCATGCTTGGAATTGTAAAAGTTTCTACCTGTTTCTGACAAGGAATTAGTTTTAAAAATTTTACCTGAGTAGGTAATTATATGTAGGGGTTTTATCATATTTATTTTATTGCTGTATTCGGTTTAGAGGCAGCTTGGTAGCATACGGTGTCTTATAAAATTCATAGTAAGCAGGGAATGGAAATAACCCGAACACAGCAACACATAGTCCTTATGCTTTGAAGTCAAATACAGGTCAGATTTTGCTGTCAGTTAAATCTGACCTAGGATAGCATTTATAAATATGGAATATGCTTTTCTACGTACAGCATTAAACACATTTTTCATTTTCATTTTTTATTTTTTGCTACTGCATAGGTAAAATTATCATGGTTTAAATATACTCTGCAGCTTCATTTAACTGAAATTGAAATTGTTGTCTAAAATTTATCTGTTGAAGGGTTCAACTTCAATTCTATTTTCTATCCATTTAATAGAATAAAGAACCACATTTGGAAAAACACCAAGTGTGTGCTTTGCCAGTCTTTATCCCAAGGCAGAGCGCCAAGGGCATTGCAAATCCTAGTGGGGTGAATTTAAGTTTGAAACAAATCTTGAGAAGAACTGTTGCATGTACTGTTCTCTGGGCAGCTGCACCAAAACAATAGACATGTGGGTGATGGACAATCTGCTGAGGCAAATGAAATTCATAATTCTACTTCTCTTAAAGATGTCAGGTTGAGACAAGGACCCTCAATTAGAAAACTTAAGGTATTTTTTGCTTACAGACCTGGACATCGCCTTTTCATACTGTTTAGGTGCATGAAGTAGTGAAGTGCTGAAGTAAATCGCTGTCCCTAGAAAGAGACAAGAAATGGGGGAAGGGTGGAGTCACCATCCCTGTAAGTGTTCAAAAAACATGGATACACTTGAGGGCATGATTTAGCAGTGGACATGGTGGAAGTTCTGGTTTAATGGTTGGAGTAGATGATTTTATAGGGTTTTTCCAGCCTTGATGATTCTACGGTTGTGTGAATTGCATGCTCCGGCTTGAATGTTTAAGAGTGGTTTTCAAAACAGTTTCACATTACATTGCAGCTCTGCCTGAAGTTGCCCACACTTGGATAGAAGGTGCTGCAGCTAACTTGTACACCTACATAACTCAAAGGTATTTGATACCTTCTATTTACTGAAAATATATTGTTTTGTTTTATTTCAAAAGAATTGATGTCTCTCAGAAAGCTATTATTTTTCCCCGCTAAGGAAACTAAAGCAATCATTTTTATTTCTACTATTGCAGAGTATTAAAATGCTTAGTTTCCAGAAAATCTGAGGAATTATCTAATGTACTTGGTGCCAGTTTTGCTCACTATCATCAAATGCACCATTCTACAAAACACTCCAGCTAAAAAGATATATGCTCTTTTAACTTTTCAGATGTGGTCTTTCTAAAACTCCAATTACAGCAGCAAATCAGAGCAGATGGGAATTTCTGGAGCCCATCCTGCAAAATTCAATTTTTAATTCAGAGACATTCACGATGTGCTTTGCAATGGGAATATCACCAATGGCACAGGTAAGGTGAACCGGAATACCTGACTTTTATGTGCTTCAGCAACATCTCCATTTTTAAACTAAGTTTCATTTTTTCTTGGTTTTTTTCCCCAGTAACTCTTTTTTTTATTAGTTAGACCTCTCCACTTTGCTTGGGAAATCTTTGAAGTTCAAAGTACATCACATGCTCTGGGCCATAAGATGAGTGGAAGAAGACAAGTGGCTTGATTTCAAACACCAGTCCATGGAACAACTGGCTCGGGCAGAACAATAGATATTCAGAAGAAAGCATCTCAGTCTCTCTGAAAGGAGAGGAAACTTTTACAAGAGAGAACTCTCTTGCAGACGTTTTTAATTCTTAGGAAGAAAACATACATCCAAAGAAATATCAGTGAAAACAAGGGTTCAGACAGCAATTTATTGTAAGTGACAGAGTTTAAAAAGTAAATCTGTAAAATCTCACCGAATGTTTCAGATTCTGTAGCTTTTATGAATATGTAACTCACCAGAAAATAAAGGAAAATGAAAAATTAGACAAAACCCCCCAAACCGCAAGACTAGAATTTGTTAATTGAGAAATTATATCTTTTCATCTATCCCTGAAAACAGGGGTACACTGCATTAATCTTATTCATAGAACACAAACTTTAAAGTATCACATGAAATGTTTATAGAGTAAAAAATATATGAACTGTGGGTATGAACCTACCAACAGAACTAGATAGGCACCACTTTTCTGGTTATGCTTATTCTTTTGTCTCTGTAAGCAAACTGATTCAGGTATGGTAGACTGCAAAACAATTTGATATTGTCAAACCTGCTTTATACATTTAATCCATGTGCCAAGAAGTGAGAAGATGGTGAACAGGTTCTTCTAAATTTCCATATATCTTTCCTCAAGTAATTGCAACCAAAGGACCTATAATGAGCTTCTAAAGCCCCAATCATACTGATATTTACATGTATAACTCTAACAGGTGAGATACGTTTGGTCTGTCAAAGCAAACAAGAGCTTGGCAAGACCATGAACACTGAATTACTCCTATCTTTTAGAATTAATATTTATTCTCAGATTTCGTTTGTGGATCATTTGGTACTTTTTTATACTACAGTGAATATATCAGGTACACTGGGCTGCAGCAGCTGTTACTGGAACTCTGCAGGCAAGAACAGCTATGCCTGGATTCTTTGCCAGCATCCTTAGCAAAGACAATTTCCAGTGACACCACTGCTGATTTAGACTACCATGAAATGTTACAGTTGTGCTCAAGTTTTCTCAAATTCTTTTTGCTTCTGCCTCATTCATCCTCTTTTTGTACTCATGACAACTGTCAAAGCCACAGCTTATGACTCAACTAGTTATGTGGCACGCAGTGACCACAGCACCTGGAAATGTGCAAATATATCAAAGCTACTGAAAATATTTCCTTGTCTTGAGTGGAAATTTGTTGATTTTCAAAATCAGTCCTAAGAATGGGTTGTCAGTACAGAGACTGAAATCAAGAGAAGTAAATACATCCCAATTTCTAATTGCAACTGATGATAATAAAGAGCTTGGCAAGATTCAGACTAAGGTTTTATGTCTATGTTTGCATGGAATAAAAATGTTTCCTCCATCTTCTCAATATTATGAAATTATTTCTTTTTTTCCCCTCTTTGAATGCATCAGAGCCACTCTCAGAAACAGCCTTAAGACTGACCATAAGTGCAGCTTGTATGACTTTCACCTACCTTCTGTCCACGCCACAGATAATTGAGGCTATTGACCCAGTGTATTAACTCAGAAGGTATGGTTGGGTGTGCAGGATCCTAAGTGCTTCAGAGGCTTCTCTAGCCACACCTAAAACAGTCTTTGCAATCTTGCAATCTGCAAGGCTAACACATATCTTCAAAGCGGCATAAGGACGTCTTTTAACTCAAATTAATCTACGTGTCTATTCTGTTCAATGACAGCTTGGAAATACTAAATTCCAGAGAAGTTCCTTGTGTATCTTTGCTTCCAGAATGGAGCTCAGCTACCAATAGTGACCCATAAATACTTCTGGATCATCTTAGTACTTTAGCAAACTGCTCTCCACAGATGACTCTTTCAAGACTGGTTCTATTGCACTACTGTCTTAACGTGTGTGTCTCCTCTCCTAATAAGACAATCCAACACCTAATGCTTCTAACTCGAAGTTCTCCCCTCCTGTTCAGACACAAGGGTTTTCAGTGCTGAAGCTCTACCATTTTGATATTTTTTTATGTTGCAGCATCTCTTGCAACTTTTTCATACTGCCACAAAGCTGTTGAGTCAGTTTTTGCACATCAGTGGGAAACAAAAAAAGAACAGAATGCATACCAGAAGTTTTCAACAGTGACACCAACCAATATGACTGCTTTCATCCAGTACACTGAAATAAGTGCACTCAGGACTGCAGGAGAACAAGGTTCTGAAAAGCAAATCCACACTCTTTCCCTTGTATTAGTAAGGGGAATTTTTTTTCTTTTTGTAGAAACGTAGTGAGTCAATTTTGTTTTGGAGAAATTTCTTCCTGCAACAAATCAACAGTTATGAATTTTCTGTGGGTAGAAGTAACTGGTTCTAAATATGAACTCAAATATTCATGTCTCACAGAACTTAATATAGCTGTGTTCTTGCTGTAGTTACTGGACTTGATGTCCTGTTTCTTTCAACATTTAGAAGTAATGAAAATATGCACACTCAAGGTTAAGACTTTAATGAAAATGGCAAAAGGGTTAGAACTCTGTCCTGTGATACACCTAGAGTTTGGGCAAGACTATGGACTGTTTTTATTTCATTTTTAATTTGTCACGAAAGAATTTTGAGAAATCAATTCTCTTTTGGTAATTTTCCTTTTGCTGTGATTATTTTATGTTTACATCTGAAATCCTTACCTCAGTTTGATGTACTGCAGTAAAGAAGCTATGAAAATGCATGTTCAAACTTAAGACCTTAATATAACTTTTAAAAGAAATAACATCAAATAATTTATTTTTGGTTCACCAGCAATAGTCACAGTAATATAAAAAGGAGAAATGCAGGCAGAGGTGTCAATTCTCTGTCAGAGCAATTTGGATTTGCATAAGTAGATGTACAATGTATACTTGGTTTGAGATTACTGAGGAAATAGTTTAAAAAAACCAAAACAAACCCACCCTAAAGCTAGCCTACACTTGATAGAAAATCAAGTATTTATTAAAGAGATATTTTCGCTTGAGATCAGCAGAATCTAAACCAAGAACTTCACTGGTGCAGATTTCATTCAGACCTACCAGCTGGTAAATTTGGGGAGTTTATAGAAACAGCTGGCAAATGAGCAGGAAAATTATGATTTTGAAAAACTGTTATTTGTCACCTTCCTAATATCCCCGAGTCATAATGCAGAGCAGGAAAAGTTTAAGAATAACTTAAATATTTGTCTATTTCTAAGGATGAACACAATTCACACTAGCTTCAACAAATCTTACAATTTTAAAATTCTATGGCACTTTGAGGTAGGATTGTTGGAATGGGTTATTTTCATGATACACACTATCTGATCCTATTTGGTTAATTCTTGTGCTGATTATCAGTAATACGCCACTCAGGAGTATCCAAGGGATCATCTTTCTTCTTCTTCTTCCTAATCAAACTTAGTGAACAGCTCAAAGACCCACAGCTACAATCTATGAATGCAGTATTTTTGAACTGATTAATGTATTAAAAAACTTTGCATTTTGATTTTTCTCAAGATCTTTATCTACATCTTGATAATCAAAGATATGTTAGGGAATCATGATTTGTTTTCTCATCTAAATAGAAAAAGCTTTTCAATAGTTAGCACTTTACTAATTCATCAGTATCAACCTAGTACCTGAACTCTTGGTTTTCTCTGCCAGCAGAGATAACACTACTTTTATTATTATTGTATGCTTAGGAAGTTTTAATACTTAAGAAGGATATCTAAATATACACATTGAAATTATTCACCATCCGTAAAACATTTCTCTGTATAGTGGGCATGAAAATTGCAGCTAGATCTACAAAAAGGATTTTGGCAATTGAAGTTAAATTAGAATGTATTTCTAAAGTTGCAGAGAAAATATTTCACCCTGCTACCAAAAACTATAGGTGTTTTAAATCCACAGGTATCTATGATTTAAGCCAGAATTCTTCTCATGCCTAAATATGCTGTCTTCTGCATCAGGAAATTTTGAATTTAGCTAGGCAGAGCTTGGGTGCTAAGCTGATATCTATTAAGTTTGACTGTAGACTCACGGATCTGCATATTGCACTCCAACCTTCATGGCTGGTCAATCTACAAAGTGAAAAGGGCCCACAAACGTTTGGACTGATCCATCAAAGATGAGTGTCTGGAACCATCTCTTAAACACATAAAGAAATGTCTTCTTCAGCTTTTGATAGCTAAAGATTATTTTTCTATAGAAGTAGTTAGGACAAAGGATGTTGGAGGAAAAAATCAAAGGCGAAAAGTGAAAGCATCACCTGAGGTCATTGCTATGTGTGAAAGAGTGTGCCTCCAGATGCATCTATAACTCACTAATATCATCTCGTCTGATATGAGCGCAGCTTTCCCGGTTTCAACAGGGAGCATACAGGCTTCTCCATTTTCCTCCTTCTTGTGTACATAATCTGCTTTGAAGATTAATTCAGACACAAGCCCTGTGCTCTCCGCAGCCCAGTTTTTCCATCCCAAAATATTACATGCATGCTTGTTACAAGTGGCTGAATGAGGTTACTGCCTTTTGGGTTGTCATAATGACTTCTTGAAATGTTTTAAAATTCACTTTTCATGTATTCATTTCTAAAAAATTCATGTTATGCATTGGGAAGGAAGCAATAAACAGAACACAAATGATAATTATTAGCAAATTGTTAGTCAAATTAGCAGAATTTGGAAAAGACTGTGCCCTTTTTTTATATAGTCATGTAGCTGCCCCCTGTAACTTTGATTGCACATTTGACATTACACCACAATAGGATTTCAAGGGGCCTTTCTCAACATGCATTGAAATCTTGTTGCCATTTAAAACTAAATCCCCATAGAGTTCATTTGAAATTGGTTTACTTTGATAATGGCTTTATTAATGTGGTCTCAGTGGACTTGAAATGAGATTGTTTGACCATTGCAATGTGGTTTTCATAGGCTTGCAGTAAAATAATTTACTCATGTAATGTGGTTTCCATTAGCTTGCACTAAAATCATTTCCCTCTGGTAACGGTGTTCTCATGGATATTCACTAAAACTATTTTGTCCTCAAAATGTTGAAATGGGCATCCTTGTGGTAAAGGACTCAGAGTATAGTGGCTTATGTGGCTATTGCTAAATCTGCTGTGTCAGACAGGGTCTCTGAAGCAAAGACAGTACTTAGTACCACATTTTGCATAGGTTTGCCTGCATTTCTCCTAACCGGCATTTTTATTAACTGCCTCACAATTTCCCTAGTCTTTTTCCATTCAACTTAATCAGGACATCTCTGAATCCACAAATCCCCATATAAATATTTTTCATGTTTCAGTTGCTCCTGATCCTCAAGAAAGAGGTGCAAGGGACTTACGCACAACTAATTTTCCAGCAGAGGTGATTTCCAGGTCAATTGTTTGACACTCTAAGGCAATACAGGGGAGTTCTGGGCTGTTTGCAAATGGAGCAAAATTACCGTTGCTCTACAGGGTCTTCTTCCACTCACAGATAACAGCAGAGAACAGCTATGGGTTTTTTTATTCATAATGTACTCTCTGTTCCAAAATCCATAGATGAGTAGAAACGGGATATATTGTTATATTAGGGGTTCTCTCACTCTGGGAAAATTCACAGTGGGAATCTCAGACAGATACGTAGTGATTTTACACCTTTCAAATTTGTACAGAGAATATGAGTATTTACATATATTCTTATATTCCCTCCCCCCACTGCCAGATACTTATCCTACCTGTCTCACAGTCAATAAAATAAATATCTTTCAGTAGTATTTTGGGAGGCTTTATCTTGTGAAAGTTCATTTCCTGTTCTGCGGAGTGACTCTATTTCTATCGAAATTAGAAGCCAAGTGAAATTATTCCCATCAATGCCAGACAACATTTGGGAGATTATGTTACTGTTCCACCCATTCTGTGGGTACAGGAGGGTTGAGGACTGTCAATCTGGCACATTTAATGAGTAACAAAATTCACACACCATTTAAAAATAAAAAGTAGTGTAATGTTTCATGGTGAACTAAGCTTTTCAAAATAAGGCCAGCACAGTTTAAATTTTAATTAAGAGTGGGTTCAGCAGGATGTCTAGAATTCCAGTGATACTGGGAACTTCTAATCCACCCCTGAATATTGTGGTTCACAGTCCAATAGGATCCAAATCATCTGGAAGGAAGTTGTATGTTGAACCAGATCATCATATTTACATGCCTTTTGTTCATGAGTGAGAAATAAAGGTCTAAGTCCTGAAATTAGTATTACAGACTCATTATTATAAGTAAGATACTGTCTGATGTTTAAAGAAAAGACCAGCAAATACAACAGGCTTATTGCAGAGGTTTTCCACAGGACAGTGTTTCTATTAGAGATTTGATCCAAATAAGCATTGGGTTACTGCGTAACTAGAAAAAGCTGATTCATTTATTTCTTTTTATATGCAGAAATCTGTCACTAAAGAAAGGAGAAAAGGCTGAGTTTAGAAGATGAAGGTCTGGGGAGAGAAATCTTCTTTGCTGTTAAGAAGATTTCTGTAAATCTCCATAAAAAAATGGAATATGGTGTCTAGATGTCTGAACTACTGATGTCACTTTTAACAATGGTAATGTAAATTATTCTGGACTTGGTTTTGATTGCAGTTAGAGTATTTCCTTGTTGGTGGAAAGATGAAAAGGAGTAGGCAGGGCCTTCTTGGAATTAAATGCACAGAGAACTTAAGTTTTGACAAATATGAAGTTCAGTACTGGTTACGATACTATGTTAATTAATTGTTTAAATGGATGTTTTGCTAATAAGTCAATCTCACACTCACAACCAGTAGATACAATTTTAGGTGGGTAGATGAAAATAGGTTTCCTGTCCCTTTATATTCATGTGATGGGAAAACATTTCAGTGATGTTGCAGATTTGCCCAGAAGAAACTTAAGTAAGCTCCTTAAAGCTTCATTACCATTCCAAATAAATGAACAAGAGAGTGGCAGGAGTCTTATGCCTATGGCAGGGTGTGGGGGCTTATTTGTGTTGTTAACTGTGATAAAGGATCCTCTTTCAAGTTTCTGATAGCACAGAACATCCAGGATTGCTGAGGATATATAACAGCACAGCAGACAAAGCTTGATGAACTGCTGGGGATAGCTAAGGGCAGAGAGCTTAAATGGTAGAGATGATTGTCCAGCTTTTAAGGCCAGGGCACATTAAGTAAGTTAATGTGGCTAAGGACACTGAGCATGCCCAGTAAGTGGTGTTAGATTTTTATGGACTCAGAGCATGCTTTTGTGCGAAGCTCCTTATGCCACATAATCCCTAAAGATGCCATTTTATGCCATCTGGCTTTTGTTGTTATTCCCAGTCAGCACTTCTAGATTGTTTTGTAGGTTTTTTCCACAGTGAAACATATTTCCCTTTCATTTCAGAGAATTTTTTTTTTTTGCTCAAAGCTTATCCTGCATACTAATAAATCAAACCATATTTCAAGTATTTCTTTCTTGTATTTGAGCTGTGTCCATAGATACAATTACTCAGCACCATTAGTCACCTTCTCCCTTTTCCTTTCACTTTCTTAAATTGTAGCTTCTACTGATGTCCAAGCATCACTGACTCCAGAGGAAGCTGTACATGTAATATATGTCTGCCACGGCAACGGAGTTCATCATTCTCCTCTTGCCATTTTTTTTTTCAGAATTCCTGGTTTTGTTTGCTGACCCATTTCCATAAGTGCCTGTGTATGATGTGTCCTATCTGCTGGAGCCCAGCAATAATGATGATCCGGTCCAGAAGGAAGGAGGAACTTGGGTTCAGACACCTCTCTTGAGGCTGATGGTCAGTGGATATAGGATAACACAAAAATTGTAGATTTCTATTTTGGTGCCTAAACCAAAATGCAGTGATGCTCCTGGAGCCACGCAATTCCCATTTTACTCTGATTTTTATCATTTTGCTGTATCTAGCAAAACCCACAGTCCAAACTTGAGGCCTCTAAATGCTGAAAGAAGATACAAATTGTAATTTGTCATAAGTATTCAGCCATTTCAAAGTACCTCATGTGTATTCCATACTTTATTTTGGGGCTTTCATGTTTAAGCCAGGGACACAGGGAACAACCAGAATCTTATGGAGACTATGCCTTTGGGTGCTGGTCATCATGTAATGCAATTGCTCATAAAAGCATGATTGATAAATAAAGCATTATTAAGCATTATTAATGGACTTAATTTTCATGCTTGGTTAGTTTTCCCAGATATGAACAAAAAAACCCCACATATAAAATCAGAGAATACAAGTGGATGTGAAGGGGGTCTGTACCAAAAACGAGATGAGTGGCAGAAAGCGATTTGATCTTTCCCTGCATTAGTACTTGCTGGAGTGTAAGGAGAGTAAAGAGGACACTCGATGTGAATGTGGTGATGAGGTTCTCTGAGCTGTTTTTGGGGGTTTTTTAATTAATTCAAATCCACTAATTCAGGCAAGGGAATGCTGTTGTTGAGTAAATTAGCAAAATATATTTTGTTTAAACATATATATAATGAAGGAGAAAGCCTCACTCATACATTCACCCCCTGCTCCCTCTGAAAGTGACACCACATCCCTTTGTCCCCAGTCAAGAGGAATATGGGAGCAGAGAATGTTCCCTGCCTTCACCTGCAAGGCCTCAGGGGCAGAAACTGTAAGCAGACCATCAACACAACCTCTGACAGCCAGCAGCTACAGAGGAGGAAGATGGTGAGCAGACAGCTTCTGGAGGAGGTGGAAAGCTTTGGCTGATGGCTATCAGTAAAGTCCTTGCTAGCTCATTCTGATTCACAGATGCTTGAGACTGCTATGAACTATCACCAACTGGCTCCGCTTTCCCTTCATTTCTACGTATTCCTGTTATGCGCCATTTTTTGACCATCTAAATATTGAACTGGTTCTTCTAGGGATCAGAATATTTCCCTGTCTTGACAGACAATCCCTAGGTCATAAAATCATAGGATCATAGAACGGATGAGTTGGAAGGGGCTTTAAAGACCGTTTTACTCCAACCCTATGCCATGCGTAGGGGCACCTTTCAGTAGACTAGCTTGCTCAGAGCTCCATCTAGCCTGATCTCAAACACTTCCAGATATGGGGCAGCCACAGCTTCTCTGGGCAACCAGCTCCAGTGCAATAATACATACGTATAACAATAGATAATAGATACAGTCATGTCCTGTGTTATTCCATTGTGTTTTTCTGATATGGAAGGGGTTTGTTGCTGGGGGTTTTGGCAGCCTTCTGAAATCAGAAATCTGGGTTGTTTTAAGAATTTCCAGGATGCTAGAAAGTGTTGGCCTGAGGTCCTTCTCAGAAATTGCTGTAGCAGCCCACACCTCTCTGTGGGACAATCTGAAGATAAATTCCTTTACAGCAGCAATTTCAGATGCATTCATCAGTTAGTGTATAGATCTGTGCCATTCAAGAACAAGTAACCCAGATTTTGTGTATTAGTCACAAACAAAGAATGCAAAAGTGGATGATCTGCTGATCTGAAATTATTTCACAGAGCACAGTTTTAATTACATAATAAACTTCAGAAAGATGTGAGTTTCTTGGCAACATTTTTGCAAACAGAAACAGAAATTAGGCCTAGATTTTCAACTCTAGTGGGACTCCAAAACTAGGGTCCTATATTCATATGTAGGTATCTGTTTTAAAAAAATTGCTTTTCAATTTGCTGTGCACCCAGTATCTCACTTTGATTTGCATTCCAGAAAATCAAGGTCAAAACCAAGGCTGACTTTCTTTCATCTTTTGCAGACTATTTATTACAACAGATGCACCATTGCCTCTTGAGGTGTTAGCCCTCTGTAGGACAAAGTTTCATCATTTAAATCTGCTTCTCAGTTCTCTTGACAAAATTTTTTATACACACACACACACACACATATATAGATGCACACGTAGCTAATAGGCAATTACGTGTCACTTACTTTTGAAGCTGACTTGTGCTATATGGGATAACAAGACTAGGGATCACACCATTAAAATATTGTGGAAGTATTGCAATAAAAGCTGAAGAAAAGGCAGTCTGAATTTCTAAGTGTTGCTGACCTTTGGTGTGTGGGTGAGACCTTATTTACAGCTGCTGTCCTGCCTGGGCTCCCTGTGAGGTGTGTTGGTGAGGACAAAGTTCAGATGCATTTACTTTCAGTTACTGCCTGAGAGGATGGGAAAGGAAGGAGAAGTTGTATGTAACGCTTCAAGGCTTAAGTTAATGTAAAATAAATCAAATCTGAAACGATGTTTTAAAAGAGAAATCTGGCAATAACAGAGAGGAGAAGGTGCTGTGCCTGGAAACATATTTGTGTTTTTTAAATGCTCACTTTCAAGCATGTCTGGTTTCCAGCCCAGTTTGCATCAGAAGAGATCAATTTTTTTCCCCATTTTCCTGTTCTACTTTTGTTCTGGTATTGTCTGAATCCCAGAGTGAACAGCAATACATCATCCTGCTTCAACATCTGCTAGAGCCCCCTCTCTTTCTAATCTGCCCAGATCCCCAAAGCCTTTCCCACCTGCTATAGCACCAAATGCTCATTATAGCACAGAGCTACGCCCTTCACTGTCCTTTCTCCCCGACTCTCAAGGTTAACATGGCACAATGACTATTATTAAATGGGGGCTTTAATAACGTAAAGGCAGCCCAAGCTGAGGAAGGGGGTGGGGGTGCAGAAAGGGAGCTGGGAGGAATTGTGTAGCATGCCAGCTTTGTTGGCAACAAAGATCTGCAAGAAAGCTGTGGCCAATTTTCCAGTCGAAACATGACTCACTGCACAGAGATGCACCCAAAATAAATAGCTTCCCTGTTCTGCTCCCAGCAGAAGCAGGAACCTCACCCTCCTGTGGTTTTGTGTCAGGGTACTGTGGGTACCACTCCAAGCTGCTTGGTGGAGCAGCACAGATAAAAATGGCAATTTTGAAGGAGATGGTGCCTCTGGGGGTTTTGTTTACCTCTTACCAAACTGAAAATCATAAGCAATTGAAGACCTTTCTTTCTCTTCTTCTTATTTTTTTCCCCATCCCCCCCAGCTGCAAACTATAACCCTGCCCATTCTGTTTGCATCATCAGTTCCATTGTAAGTGTTGTGCCTGGCATGGATGCATGTGGGTTGCAGGAGGAGAAGCAAGTGAGCAGCAAGGGAGAGGGCCAGGCTCACATGCATTCCTGTGAACAGAGCTTGATTCTGTGGTGCAAGGTGACTGCTGTGCTGGAGAACGGGGACTCAGCATGAACACTGCATTCCCTTGCTTTGCTTGTGTTCTGTCTTAAGGTAACTTCAGTGATGTGACATGTTGGGAGGTTTGGATGGTTTTGGTCTTTTATTGACATGACTTTAAATAAATGAAGAGGAACCTTCTTTGGTGGTGTCTTTTGGCCCTTGCAGTCCAAGGAGTGAATTGGATTGCATCCCATCATAAGGACTTCAGATACAATTCATGATGTCTGAGGTGACTGTACATTTCTGCATTCATCTTTAAGGCAGAATATTGGTAACCATTGCCATCTGTCCCACATTATGCATTTCCATTTCTTCATAGATGACTGCATTGGCCTTCCCTCATTGCCTAAAACAGGTAGCACATTATAACATGTTGAGCAGAGCAAGATTTTGGAACCAGCAGACCCAGCACTGATGAGCTGGGTTATGTCTGGGCATGTGCAGTGGCAGACAGAGGGCCTTTAAAAGGGTAGGGAGAAGAGGATGGCTTGTGTTAGTGTTAGCTGTTGCTGTCATATGTTAGGCATCGCTGTCAGATGGCAGCTTTCCTGGTCTCTGGATGGATGGAAACATGTTATGTATCCTCTTTGCAACTGAGCTTTTGAGCCCGTGGTTCTTTAAACAAGCCAGTAAAGGTAACAACCTGTTGGAATCAAGAAATTCGTGCATTCACTTACTTGCTCATTCAAACTGAACAGGAACAGTTTCCTAGCAAATTACTTAAAAATCCATTTTTAGCTGGACTTTATGTAAATAAAGCTGCACTGAATGCAAATACACTGAAAAAATCATACAGGAATGGGGCAAAACACATTGAGTTAAATGGATTTTTTTTCAAAGAAATGTCAAAAACTCATGCTTTCAGCTTACTGCACCGAAATTCATCAAAGGTGGGACTATAGTTATCTGAAAATAGCATCTGAGCAGTGTTCTTCAAATGAAACTTAAAGCAGGCTAGCTATACACTTAGCTCAAAATATATTACCCAGCTACAGCTGTTTAGCCTCTGAGTCCCATATCCAGATATCCAAGGATAAGCTTTTAAACAAAAACTACAAAAAAAAGCAAGAACAAATGAGGATTTGGCTCCAGACTGTAAAAGTGAAACCTCATTTGATCTTGATTGTTATTTCTGCTGATGCCAGCTCTGGTTAGGTTATCAGTTTCAAGAGACCAAGATCATGATTTCTGTATTAGCCAAACCATGACTGTGACTCAGCTCCTAGATGTTTGACCCTAAGAGGAGTCCCACTTGTGGGATATTTTTAGGGACTTTTCAATCAGTTTTTGTGTGGATGTAATTGTTTTGTGGGACATCTTATTTTAGAACATGGATAGGATAAAGGACAAAAAGCATGTGTTTTCTCTCTCTCTTTATGCATTTATATACACACATACATGAAGGTTAGAGCTTACGACTACAAGTCAAAAAAAGCAAAAAAGNCCCAGACTGGTCTAATAACAGTTGTGGGTGGCTATGCTTCAGAGATCCCATAAACCCCCTTCAGCTGCATGAGGTTTTGCTGAAGTCGGGTGTGGGTGATGGCATGTTTCCATGTGCGCTTCCTTTCAGTTAGTGTCTTCTGGTGAGACTTCCTTTATACTGCTAAGACCACCATTTCCACTTTCCAGCCACAGACCTGTTTCCTGGCCTGAGCAAGACCAGTGGATTGCAGTCTGCAGCACGTTGTCACACTCTCCAACACCTGCAGAAGACGAGACCACTGCATCAGGCACGATCACACACACAAAGGTTGACGAGCATTGCTCAGAGTTCTCAACATCATGAAGGAAAAAGCTACCAGTGCCTTAGAAACAGGAGCTTGAAAACCTACTTTCCATGACAGGCAATGTGACATGCTCAAATTGTAGGTGTATGTGCTCATGTCAAGGTTTACAGTAATCGCTGAACATTTTAGCATGCATTAAAGTACAAAACAGAGAATGTGTAGAAAGAGCAAGCCCTGGAAAACAACTAGCTGGCATTTAAGTGTTTGTGTTTTTCCACTCAGCTGGTTCAAAAAATAAAGAAAGAGAAAAAATCCTATCCACTACTTAGGCTTATGTGAGAGAAGCAAGAAAAGAGGAGGTATAAAGTCAAAGCAAAGACTTGGTTCAAAGTCTGCCTTCTTTGCTGGCCCTACCTCCTCAGAGGCTGACTCAGAGCTGCAGATCTTGAGTCCCCTGAATGCTGCCAGAATTTAGATATATTTCTTAAATTTGTCATTTTGTCTCTTTTGTAAGACAAACAAAAAACAGATTAATGTACTTGAAATAACATTAACATTACAACAAAAACTAAAATAGCTCAAGAAATGCAAAATTACGGTAATCATAGATGACCTTGACACTAACTGCCCTTAAATCACCATCTGGCCTCCTCCGTCTATCAAAGCTAGGAGTTAAGATTAGAGTCACCCTCCACTCTCAGAGGCCGTTTTTAAAACCTCCTTCTGTTTCTACCACACCTTCATGTCTCTGAAACATCTTGGGACAAATATACAAGGATTTGCCCCAGCAGCAAAGGGTCCTTGATATGCAGACCACACTCTCGGTGACTGAAACACCCCAGTACAATAGCATGTACAGGTATACAAGTAAGTGTGTGCATCCAAACCAGTATGTGTGTGCACTTTTTTTTATTTCTGCAGGAACAGTATCAGCCCTGCAGTCTGAACTAGATCTATTGAGCTACGGCATCAGTCCTCAGAAATCTCTCTGTATCTCTGGGAGATCTTACTTTATCCTTAATTACACATGCATGCACATGCAGTCATGCAAACGTCGTAAAAAACACAGTATTTAAAATACTGAATTATCACCAACAAGGTACTGGAACAATTTAGGCATCTTATGAACATTGAATTCAATCCCCTTGCAGATATATATAGGCATGCTATGGAACTGACTTAATGTCATGACCACTTTTCTTTTTTTCATGTGACTTCCACCTCACTTACTAAATTGGAGGAAGGATGCTTATTTAATGATGAGCCTCTTGACGTTTTATTTTTCCCTTAATCTGCATGTGTCCTTATGCCTCCCTCACTTCCCACAATTCAGAATTGTGCCTTCTGCAGTGCATACTTTCTAGCTGCGCCACCAGTGAAACAGAGCTCCTACACGTAGCAGTTTCCTGAAATTTGCTGTAGTGGTGCAGACTCTACCCCAGACTTACTCCTCCATCTCCGAGCTACAGCAGTCCAGTGCCTTCCCACTCTCTTTACCCAAATGCTTTTACTTCATCACCCAGTCAGTCACAATTTCCACCGTGGAAGCCAGACCACTCTTCTTCTCACCACCATCTGGTCATGCACTAAAGCAAAAGCTTCTAAAATTCCACTCCATAAACCTTGTTACACTCCTATTACTTTGGAAATGTGAGCAGAAATCCTCATTATCTATCCTTACAGATCTTTACAACATGACAATCCTACCAAGTCTGCTTTTAGGCACAGAGCTAGAACCCTGAAGGAAACAACACCTTGCAGACATGGCCATTGGTCCTATAGGACAACCTTACAGCATTTTTCCCAACTCTGTAGATGGGGTAGGTTCTCAAGGGCTCAGATAGAGCGCCAGTTGTATTGACAGCAGTCCAGGTTATAACAGAACTGCCCATACAGGTAAACCTTGCACTACCCAAGCAATGTTAAAGAAACATACTCTTATACAAAGCAGTACAGTTTTTGTCTGAAAAAAACCCATAATATATTTATCTTTTTCAGTTCTGTGGGATTTTTTGTCAGACTTACAACCAGGCCTTTTGGCACTCTGCTGTTGGAAATTTCCCAAACACATGCAACAAAAACGCAGTCAGTTTAATACAATTATCAGCTTTTTCTCAGCCTGTGTTGAGTCTGTGTTTGTCTAATGTCCATGTAGATATTTTCTGCTTATTAAAGTCAATAAATCTGCTACTTTGAAGATAAAGGCACATTTCTTGTGAAGCTACTGTATGTTGCTCTCTAACACAGCATCTTGTCCACTGTGTTCAACAGCAGAGAGCAAATAAAACTGATGGTATGTCTTCATTAAACCATTTCAAAAGACATATTCTAAGGAAACATCCAAGCGAGCTGTAAGTCCTCCCATTTTCTACCACTATAAAGTATGTATCTAGGAGCACTCTTGTATTCTCTTCTTAGGCATAAATAGTCTCCTCACGCAGCATCAGCAGTACTCTCATATTTCTGGCTTTGCAGCAGATTAATTTAGACTTTACACTTCTTAGGTAGAACATTTACTCTTGTAATTTCATGTTAGTCACTTAAAATTGTTAGTTTGTGCCGCGGTGTCCACTCGGCTGTCCCGGCAGCCAAGGGGCGGCAATGATCGTTAGGAGCGCGCCTTAGTCCTCCCGCTCTTAAACAGCCCACAGCAGTCGATGGCAATCGTGGCCAGGTGGAGATAAAGGACGGGAAGGACTCTTTGGCAGCAACAGAAATCCAAGCTTTATTCCCTCAGGGTGGAGACAGCAGGAGAACAAGCTGAAGGGAAAGCGCTACCAGAAGAGCAACGGATTTCGGTGGCAGGGGGTTTTATATCCCTGCCAGCAAGGGGAGGAGAAATGGGGGTGCAGGGAAACAACCAGTGAGGGGATGACAAGAGGTGACAGGTAACACATCAAAAGGTCTCAGGGGAGGGTACATTTCAAATAAACCAATAGGCTAGCTAACAGAAAAGAACTTTCTAGCTGATATTAACATATTCAACAGGGGTAATGAATAAACATAAGAGAATTAACCAATGCGGAACTTGGGGCCCTGGGCTTTTCTGGAAGCTGGGCGGCTGCAACGCTGAGTGGCAGGAGGAGTGCTGAGCCTCCTAGGCAGGGGTGTCTTCCTCTGCCTCTCTGTCTTCCCTGCCCTCATAGTCGCTCTCTTGGGCCGGGAAATCAATCCAATTAATATCATCAATCTTCATAGAGCATTCAGCATTGCAGACCGCCACAAGGTTGCTCTTTATCTTTGGATCTGACAATGTCTTTGTCTTTATTACTCATTTCATCTGTAAATATTTAAGTTGTCGCTGTCTTGTGTATTTTATGTTACTCACTACAACAAATTGTTGTTTTACTTTGAGCACCTTGCCACTAATCCAACAACATTCACTTTTCTTGGAACATACCTACCTCCTCACTTTTTTGGGTGTCTGTGGTCCGAGTAGATTTCTTTCTCTTTGTGTCCACGCTGTGACAGCCAAGACATGCTAAGATTTGCTTCTGGATACAAGCCCTGTGGTATCAGTAATGTAATGGAAGTGACACAAATGGACACTTTGCTTTCAAGTTTACTAAGATAAGTAGATTATAGCATGTTCTGTGCATTCCAACCCAGTTCCCATTTTTAACTACAGAAGTACTTAGACATGTTGAAAACACAAGGAGATCAAATTTTTAACTTTTGAGAGAATTATCCTGCTTCCTATTCAGCAGGCTCTCTGTCAACGCACTGTACTTCTTTCTTCTCTCTGACTTTATTTTTGCCCTCTCTTCCCCTCTGGCTTTCAGCTTGTCCTTTTCCTTCCTTTGATACTGTGCTCAAACCTTTTTCTTTCTCCTCCTTGTGAATGCAGACCTGGCCTTTTCCCCCTTCTTAGCTTAAAGCTTAGTCCTTTCTTCCCTTTGGCACTTGGTATAAACTTCTGTTTCTCTCTTTTCTTTATATTTGACTTTCTCTCAATGACTTCCCACATCTAGTTCAATTTTTTCCTGGAGGTGGTTAGCGGTGGCGAGGTGGTGGTGTTCAAATGCCTGCCTTTCTTGAAGAGAAGGGCCATTATGTCTTGCATTATCACGTCTGACACTCTGCAGCTCTGGTAACAGACCTTGCTAGCCGGGCTTTCTCACTGACCTGTCTTGCACCTTTACAAGCAACTATAGAGCCTTGACTGCAGCATCTCCTCAGGAAGCACAAAGAGGGTGTAGGTCTCTCCCCAGATGCTGATCCTCACACATCCAGGTTATCCTGTACGTGTTGGTCAAGCTTTGGTAAGAAGCATCCAACTTCTCAGTCTATTGTTAAAGCCCTTTTGATCTCTTAAGTCATCTCTCACAGCTTGCAGCATATACCTCAGGGTATTTACTCAATACCTCTTCCTCCTACTAACAGACATGATGGCTCCACACCGGAAAAATAACTATTTCTCATATATCAGGAAAGCTATAGCATTTCAGAGTGATTGTTGAAAATACTAAAGCCATCTCCCTTGAAAAATAGCATCTGTTGGTTTGAAATTTAAAAAAAAATATATTCCTATTACCTCCAGGACTTTAGAGCAGCTTTCTCGCTTTTCTTGTGCTGTTGAGGAGGTGGCTTTCTGACACTTGGGTGACATCCTCATGTCCTCAATGTATCTCTGTATTTCTGACCTCAAG
>VXBT01002236.1:0-24716 GCA_013400235.1 Oriolus oriolus | reverse complement strand
TCCTGCCAGCCTGATGTCTCCATTTGGAACTGGTTGCTTCCATTGCAGAGGTCTCCTTTCCCTAACTATCCATCCCATGCCCATCTTTTACATGACGAGCACCCCAACAGTTCTGTTCAGAGACTTGGGTCTCTCTTTAATCTATTTTTCTTTTATTTTTGGTGGTGTAGCATAGCCAGCTATGGGTCTTCTCCAGTGTTTTGCAGGAGGGGAAGTAACTCGCTACTGGGCTGTACAGAAAGTTTCACTTGGTCTTTTCTCACTTCTTCCCCTTCTCTTCTGTCTCCCCTGGAATAGATTCACACAACTCCCTAGCTGTGTCTTATTCAAAGGATGTCAGCCTGAAACTGAGGGGGATATTTATTGAGGGTAATGCAATCACAGTGTGAGATACATGATAAAGGAAGTAGAAATAACAGAAAAGTCCAGATTTTGTCAAGGACTCTGATTCTGAGTTCTGACTCAACAGAAATTGTGAATACTGATGTTCATTAAAGAGCAATGGTCAGACATCAAGCCATGGCTGTGTTGAAGAGAAGTTGGAGTTAAAAAGAATAAAAGAAAAAAGAAAAAAAGAAAAAAGTGTCTGGCTGGAAATACAATGTACAAAGGAATGGAAAAACACTTACTAGTCTGTGAGAACTAATGCTATGCAAATTAATTCAATTCAGCATTAACTTCATGCAGATCCATCTGCATAGCATGTTGCAGGCTCTTAAGAGGTGCTGTAGCCATTCCAGATTGCTGAACGAGACCCCACCACTTTAGAAACGTTGACCAAAGACAGGATTTCAAAAGTCTGGTGTTGCTGGTCTTGATGATGTCCTTGTGCTGCTCCTGTTCCTCCAGTTGTGGAAGCTGAAGTGTCCTGCAAAGGCTCCAGTTAGCCTGTGTTTTCACTGAGCTTTTTCTGCATCTCTCCTGTGGCTTGTTAACTCAATTTCTTGAGTTTAGTGTGTCTATAAAATTTTTTTTTGCAGATACAAACTTCTTCCATGTGATGTTTCGAGATCTGTGCCAAAATAGATTGTCAATGCAAACCTCAGCCTATTTCTCCCCTGAGTATAAAAATTTTCACATGCAAATAGAGCTGCCTGTGTTCATTTTAAAATATACTTTATAATTATTTTTACTTTATTTCCCCCCCTCCCCAAAATAGAAAGCAATCAAAGTGAAAGCAGCCAGTCAGGAAAATGTTTAATTGAGTGTAATAGCAATGCTTACCAGCTTCAGAATAGAGCCTGCACATAAAACTTTTGAAGCACCATCACTTTTACCAGATAGATTGACAATTGTCTCAATCTTCATTCACCTTATGTGCATGGCTGTCAGTATCTGAGAAGTACCAGTTTAGTGCAGTGGGAAGTGAGCAAGGAATCAATGCCAGAATTTTCAAGCTTAGGGAAAAATATGAGAAATAATATCACTTTGCATAAATGTCATTCACTCTGCTGTGCTGCCTAAATTCAGTATCTAAATACGAAAGTAAAAAAAAAGCTCTGATTGTTCATGAGACACAGATGAGCTCTCTTTCACAAAAGAGTCAGGCAGGGAAGGTCAATGTTAAGGTTACTGCCTACAAGGTGAGGCTGCCCTAAGTTACGCTTGCCAAAACAGACTTTCTACTTACCTAGGCAGGCTGAATGAGCAAACAAAGGCAGACAGAATGGTTCTTTACCATCATCTGCCTCCATGAACAAAGAAGCTCTAAAGTCACCTCAAAAGAGTTGCTGCAACTCTGCACTGGTGGAAAGAAAAAAGTGGACCATCACCTCCAGCGCTACCAGGCTGCTTCCAGGCAAGAGGTGGCTCAACTTCAGCTGTGTCCCATGGTCAGACACCTAAAATCTAGCAACTCTGACAAACTGCAGTCAGACCAAAGGCAATGACACCCCATTAGAAGGCATCTCGCTTTCATGCTTTGGAGTCATGCCAAGGCACACAAAGGTCCCCAAAGGGAAGACTCCCTCCCTTACCCAACTGCAAATCAAGCAGAATTCCTCTTGCTATGAACCTTTCTTGCAAAGTTACAAGAGTCAGGTCCCACTTGCCTACTCAGCTTAATGTAGTCCAGATATCTCATATGAGTTTTGCATATTTTGAGGAGAATGCTGCTTCTGATGCATCTATAACAAAAAAGACTGGCAGTAAACCCACAGGTCTCATTAAGGAAAAGAGGCAGAAAAATTAGCTGTGCAATTTGTAATGGAGAAAGTTTGGCAAGAATTTCTTACTGAGAGCAAAATGATCTACCAATGTGAGGCAAGAAAATGTGGACCCGTATAAATGGGAAACTCTGAAAAGATGTACTACATGCTCTCCCTATATGGATGTCCCTTTCAAGACCTCTAAAATAGCTTGGAAAATATCTTTGTTTTTCAAAGTGAAGACAAACCAGATAGTTTAATGTATTTTGGGTATTTCATCCAAGCTAGATAAAATTATGATGTAAAATAGACCACAAATACCAGCTTATAAAGACTTTAAACCTTTTTTAAATAATGAAAAATTATTTACTACCACTGTAGATGTTTTAGCTAATATTACCAAAATGTAAGCTGCTTTTAGGAATCTTGTCTTGTGAATTATGTCTCTTTTGTGATGGATGAGAGGAGAAAAAAAAAGAAAAACAGATAAATACTTTGAAATTTGGATTCCTAGTACCCTCATGTAAGCTGCATGCAAAACATGACACAGCAGCTGCAGAAAACTACCTGACTTAATCCCAGTCATCCTGCACGTCATTGCTTGGATTTTGCATGGTTTGTCTGGGGGAATGGTGGTGGGATTAAGTCATTGCATATCACGGAGGCCCTGAAGCTGTTACTTCTTGCACCTGATGGCATGACAGCAATGGGAAAAAAGAATTCTGCTGAGTTTGAAGGAGACTTGTGAAATTTGCTTTTACTATCGGATAAAATCCATACTCTTGACTTTGGCATACGGTCTTGTTTTCACCTTAATTTGGACAGAAGCGTCCCTCTAATAATTTTAATAACCGTATCTTAAAACTTATGAAATTGAAAATTATCCTTAATTTACATTTTCGGGTGCTCTAAAGGTTGGGACACCTTTATTTCTTAGTTACAACAAAGTCTGACAGAGATCAAGCCTTTATGTTAAATTTAACACAACTCATTCCTAACTGGAGGTATAATAAGACAAGTGCCGGAAGGACAAGTGTGTAATTGTAGAAGAAATATTGACTTTCCTCCTCTACCTCTCAGTGAAGTGCTTTACAAAATGTGTGTCCTCTCTGCACTTTCTCTCTTCTGGCCTGCTGCAGTTCACATAGATCTTCTCAGAGTTACTGGTAACCCAGAGATGGTTCCAGTTTAAACCCATTGAAAGAGTAGAATAATTAATATTCCAAGTATCATCAAATTAACAGTGAGAGATAGAGAGAAAATGCTGTATTCATTGCAGCTGGTATCCTTTTTATCAGGTACTCCATACAAACAAGTATGGTGTTGAGCTGTCAAGCCTGAGGTCATGGCTGCTCCCAAACTGAAGTGGTTTAGAGTATTTTAGTCTGCATTCATTACAAGGTACAGTGTACAGTTAAGAAACATTCTTGCGGCACCAGCATGTGATTATGGTAAGACGGGCTGACCCTCGGGAAATTGCTGAGCTAACAAGGACAGGAGCTAGGCTGGGCAGGGCCAGAGCCAAATTTGCAGCCAGCCATCACACCAGCACACCTTATAATGACAGATCTGCACCACTCTATCATGGGATGCTACTCGAAGGGATGGTGTGTTTTCCTCAGGAAAAGAGAGCCTGTGTTTTCAGGGACTGTTTATGAATCCTCTCTGCTATCCTATTTTTGAAATCTTTGGTGTGCCTGTGTGGGTTGTCTGTGTGTATAAATTGTCCTTTCTATCCCTCCACATCTCTTTGGGTTATTTCTTTTTCTCTCTCTCTCTCTGTCTTTTTTTTTTTTTTCAACTTCTCAGTAAAAGTTTGAAAGCCTAACCACAATGTAAAACAAATAAAAATAACACAAAAAATCAGGTTCATATTTAGTGGTCAACCAACTGCCAAAATCCTTTTCTGAGTGACCATTATGTGAGGCAGGTAGAAGCCAGACACCTTAAAAATAGTGACATTTTGGTCACAGCACACAGTCTATTTGTCTGTGGAGGTTTTTTGTGGGTCAAAAATGTTGTTTAGCCCCTTGTTAATGTTATTCTCTGCACACAAATGTTCACTTCCCCCTTCTCCCACTCCCATTTCAAGCAGCCTGTCTATTCAGGTTGAAAAAACAGAGTACAAGAGCTGTTAAATAGGAAAAGAATTTAGAGAGGATGTCAGATGATAACCATGACAACGTAGAAGCAATAATGAAAAAAAGTCCAAGTCCTGGCATCCCAAAGTTTATCTTTCAAACATGAAAAAAAATACATAGGCTGAAGTGGACAGTGCTCTTCTGCAGGCACTTGGCCACGAGACATTTATAGAGACGTAGAGGCAGAGTTGCTGTGTTTAGAGCAAAGTTGTGCAATAGCGAAGAATACTGTAGTTTGACTATAAGAAGCTTTGGCAGGGATAGGTCAGAGATACAAAGATTTCCCTGAAACCTTGAGCAAAATTCTTCCCCTAATTTGCTGTTCACATAGTAGCTAAGGGAAATATTTTATACACAATGCAGAAGTGCAAAATGGAGTAAAGCCTGGTACATTTATTTGGAAGTTGTTTCCTCAAATAATAAGAAACTTTGAGGTTGTTTTTTTCCCTCACATGATTCCAAGTGTTCTGTTAAAAAAAGGTGGGCTGCAGGAAGAGCCACATTTAAGCTGACCGCAAGCTGCTTCTCCCCCATCCTTTTAGGGTGGTGTTTTCCTCAGTCCAATTACACTTTCAAAACACCTTGCTAAAAACTTCCTTCATGGTATTAAACCAGTCCCTCCCTTGCTTAGGTGACTCGCTTGAGCATATCATCACCTCATTTTGAACTGATATTCTGTGAGCATAGCTAAAGCAGCTAGTGATACTGAAGTATGCAAAAAAGAATGAAAATGCTAAGGCCATTATAAAAGCCTAATTCTCTACACCTCTAAAAAATTTGGCAGTATAAACTGTCTGAAAAAGAATAGTGCAATAACAGGGACTTCCTGCTTACTGATTCATCCCAGGATGTGTTGCCTCTAATAAGACCATTATCTTATTCTGGGCTTGTTTTTGCATATGTAAATGAGAACACACTACCTGACATTCATTTTTGAGGCCCATATTAGTGTGGCATTTTGTAACTGTGAGGCACTGGAATGATCCCAACTGTGCCATTGCTCTCAGGAAGACCTTGGGGAAGTCAAGGTCAAAAATATATAACTTTATGTGCCCATTTGAAATCTGTCAGGGGAACCTGGCCTCACAGAGCTTCATTCATAAAGCTTGGAGAACAACAAGAGGCTGTTAACAAAAGCAAGCCTTAGAAATTTAGACTATTGAACTAGGGCTGTGCAAAATTCACACAGAATTTGATACATGCAAATTTATTCTTCGTTTTCAGTGCACAAAGGGCTAAACAACCCTCAAATGCAATTGAAACATCCTCATGTCACCGTCACCCACGTCCTCAGTCTTCTTAGCATCCTCTTCAGAAGTTTCGCCTGCCAAGAGCAGATCCTCTGTCCTCCCCCACAAAGTCCCTCTTTTCATCCTCTTCTCCCCTTGTGCTCTCCATCTATTAAAGAGTTTCTGCTGCTACCCAGTTAAAGGCTTTACAATCAGAAGGTTTTCAGGATCCCAAAAGGCTGCTGAGGTGCAGCTCTTGAAAAGGCTTAAGTTGTTTTACTTTTATCCAAATTAACCAACTTTAAAGGGTACTCTAATAGGTGTATTGGTACTTAAGGGATCCAGGTCTTGGTGCATAATTCCTAAATGGCTTTAACAGCAGCTAGACACCTAATTTTTAATTTTACATTGCAGATGTACATAGAGGTGATTCTAATGGACTACAAAGAGTCCTCCAATTCACACCAATTCCCATCTTATTATGAAATTTCTAAGTCAGAATTTTTTATGCTGCTTCCATGATGACTATTCTGGGCTTTATTTTAAATAAGAAGGTTTTTAATAGTGGAATTCTTAGTTATTTAAATTGGAAGTCACAATCCCTTTATTTTTCACAACAGATGCTCTGCGAATTGTATGAACTTGTGAATTTCAAAGCTTCTCTGAAGAATTCAGAAGCACAGTTAAAACTTGTAAAGTTTAACGGGATAAAAGTGAAAATATCCCTGGGTCCTGACATCTATTTTCTGTAAACCTTACTTATGTAAAAAATGCCAGGCATGTCTTTTTCCAAGCATTTTAAAAGCTACAGGGTTTTGTTAGTAGGGCAAACATAAACCATTTATGTTATATAAAGAATGTAACCTGAAGATGGTATCTTTAGAGCCCTGCACAAAATATAAAATTCAATAAAAATTAGAACTACTTCCACAAGGGCATTGCCACTGATACGCGTGCTTTAGGAACAACAATTTGTAATACAAAGATCTCAGGGTTTGACACAGTAGTTGCTGCTGGGAACAGGTAAGATCTGGAATTTTTTGTGTACAGCCACTTCCTCTCCTAACATATTCTGTGCACTGAAAATCATCCCTTTCCTGAACACAGTTCAGTTGGCTTGAAGTGTTTTCTTAATGAAACAACTGCATGTAGTTTTGTGTTCAGTCTGCACCATTTGTGTAGTATGTTGCTCTATGACTTCTTCTGCTCCTAACACTGTAACACTTCTCTAGGGAAGAGATCTGAAGTCTTTGCTTTGCCTTCAGCCCCAGAAGGAATTGCAAAAGCCAGTTCTCCCTGCAGGATGTCAGAGCGAGATGGAAAGTGGGTGTAGGAACAGCCACGGTGAGGCAGAAATGCCGTGTAGGAGTTGTGTGGGACTGCTGTTTTCCTAAAACCTCTCTGAAGTGAGAAATGGGAGTGTGCAACACTTGTTTTCAAGCTTTGTGTTGTTACTTTTAACGTCCAAGTTATTCCATGAACCCCTGCTGGACACCTTTATTTTTAAGTTTTTTTGTTTGGTTTTTTTTTTTGTTTTGTTTGTTGTTTTTTTTTTTGCAGTGGGCTTTGTATCCTTCTCTCCATTGTCTGAATTCTCCTGTCTGCAGGATCATTTTCTACTTACTGCAGTAAATAAGGGGGCAAATAACTGCATAGCTGCTGCCACTGCCATGCACACAGCTGCCACAGCGACAAATACCAGGAGGACCATGTCTCCTGTTACCCCAAGCCATACAAGGGATGCACTCAAACAAATGCTGGGTTTGACTGTCAGATTCTCAGATGTGTCACATATTTCTTTGATGCTTGGGGTTGTTGCAACAGCTGTTTGTAAACACTGTGAATCTAGCATTAGGACTGGGGAAAGAGACTATTTTTCTTAACTTCTCTCTGTCTGAACCATCCTTTAAAATGTTGCAAATACACCGGCATTTATGCTGTTGATCTAAATAGCAACCAGTATTGGTTTTCAGCTGTGCAGGCCAGTGGGCAGGCTTGGGCTCCATCCCAGAGTCCTCTTTTGTCGGGTGACTCATCAGCACGTCTGAGAATGTGCATCAGGCTGTGGCTCCAGCAGGAAAATACAACAAGTAGCTAGAGGAGCACTTGTGAGCTGGAGAGTATTTGATCATATTCAGTCTGATGCTAAAAACAAAATTAAAAAACATATTGCTAAAATTGGTGAGCAGCATTCCAGTGGTGTATGCTATGCAGTGAAAGACAGTCCTCCTCTGATTCACAGAAGATCATTTGGTAAAGCATAAGCATGTAAACAGGGCTCAAATGATGTAATTTAAAAATTACATTGTCAGTAGCTTTGCAGGGGTATATATATTAACTCACAGGCTTGTGCTAGCTGTTCTGCAGGCTGCAGGCCTCTCCCTCCTCTCCCCAGGCAATAAAAACTATGCAAAAGTGGAAAACAAAAGTGCATGGGATTGCCTGGAAAATGCTCTTCTCCCACTAAGTAAAGGAGAGAGTGCTGGCAGGAGTCAAAATGCCACCTTTTGCTTGTTCCAGATATACTTTCACCCGTGTAAAATTATATTGATGTTTAACTCATACCACAGAGCTAGAATCACCTTAAAAGAGTCTTCTCTCTGGCTATGCACTTGAAAGAAAACTCACCAATCCTAACCCTTTAGTGTTACAATGTTTAGTTGGATTTTCCTCAGAGATATCTCAATAATAAGGTTGAAATTCCTGTCCAATCTGACCAGATAAAAATAAGCAGGAAGGCCAGCTTCCAAGACAACATTATTTTGTCCCAATGTGGTAAGAAGACCTCAGCTTCATGTTGTAAATTGAAAAATTTCCTTTGGTAATAATTTCCTAGGCCCACTGCTGGTATAGAAAAACTACATCTACATCTCCAGCTACAAGGCAACATATTTCAGTGTGGGAAATCTGAAAACAAGACATTAAATATGCTATTATATAGGTACCTAAATAAACAGATTTTAGGTAAAAAGTAAAGAAGAAATGTAGGTGTTACCATTTCCAAAATATATTATCATAACAGAGATTGTTGTTTCTCCCAAATGCGTTGCATCAGAGCTTACAAAATTTGCTCAAGTGTTCTGCATAAGTCCATACAGCACTAGACTAACAGCAGAAACAGTGACAGGATCTGAGAGCTTTAGCTCACAGGACTGACTTTAGAACATGTTTCATTTACAAAGGAAGTGTTGTTAATAGTTGTCTGTAGTGAATAACTAGAAATTTAAAGAAAATGCTAATTGGTTAGTGATCACGGTTCAGTTGGTTTACCACAACATCTTTTGGGATGAGTAAACCTGAAGGAGTTTTGAGTTCTCTGGCAAATGCTCTTTGGATGATAGAGTTTCCTCCTTGGGAAATTTAAAGGTGTTATGGATTCTTATTTAAAAGCTTGTGGAAAATGAGTCACACAGATTTCATCAGAATAATCACCTGAAGGAAAAAAGTTCTGTACTTAAAAGCAAGGTGTTTCATCCCCACCAGTATTTCTCTTGTCTCCAGTATGTCTCACTTTAACAGACTCCACTGAGAAAGGAAGCACTGATCTGCAAAGGAATAAAATTATTACCTGCATAGCATCTATCTACCACTTTTTAACCAATGTGTAAGGCAGACGCTTGTCACAGAGCGTATCAGTCAAAACTTCCCCACTTTTCTCTGTGTTAATTCTCTTGTCAGGGCCCTAAAATCAACCAGCTATCCCCACACTTACCATAAAGCAAAACGGCTTCTCTCTTGTTCTTAGCAGCATCAGTAGGGGATTTGCTTTTAACAGCAGGAGCACTCCATCAGCAGGAGGAGAAAGACCAGAGAAATTTAACACTGTATGAGACATGGACTCAGTTAAATGCATTATTTTTGTGTGAGTCTGTATTTTCTAATATAAAATTGCTGCAAATGTATAACAATTTAGGCTTATACACAGCACTGGTCCCAGTATAAGCTTAATGTTAAAGAAATAGAGAGACTGGGAACCCACACATTCGCCTTAAGCTCAACAGAACCCACCCACAGTAAATACTTTATCTCCACTGATTTTTTCAGCAGCTAAACTAATATACACCAAGGCTGCCATTATTGACTGAATAAGATCATTATTGAAAATACAGGACTATTGACTTTTCACTCTGCCATAGTAGTACTGTAAATACTATTGTTGATTCTCTTTTGAACAAAGTCAAAACCCTCAGTCAAAACCCTTTTTAGGTCATCATTGCCCTTGATGACCAAAAAAAAGAAATAAAAATGTTGGGAAATACTGTTAATCTTACTTAACATTAGACAATTGTGTTTTTAATTACAGTTGGATTCTTCTGAGAAAGATGGATGATCCTAGTAGAGAAAAAATAACCTTACCATCACCAGTGACAGAATATATCTCTTGATTTGTAGGGAACTAGCTTGACTGCATTAAAAATTTACATACATCCTTTCTTTTTTTAACATATTTACTTTTTTTTAAGTCAGGATACACCATGCAACAAGTCAAATTATTAGAATCATTTATAGTAGTAAAAATTACGCAGATGAATTTTCAATGTGGACCACAGCCCTGGTCCCAACACCAGATGCGCTTTGCCATCTTGTTTTCTCTTGCCCTGATGCTTCATGGATCAACTCCTGGTGCTGCATCAGAGATCTGAGGCTTCTCAAACTTTATGCTGTCTTGCTGAGATGGCAACAGCAGTCCATGATTAGGACATTTCACATTTAATAGTACTGTTCTATGGAATACGAGGCTGGACACTATGTGATGTCATTCTAGAAGTCAAATTGGTAGCCATGGTTAGCTGGCCAGGATGCTGCCTGGTCACCCATGCTTGCTCCTGACAGAGTTCTGTAAATTTCAGTTGTAGATGTAGTCTGTAAGATGGTGAGATCTACAAATCCTGAAACACTTTTGTCCACATTTCCAAGATGCACTACTTCTTACAGCTCACGGAGACACATACGCCAGCTTCCCTGTCTTAAATTCTCCAAATAGTTGAGGCAGTCTCTCCATCTGCCAGAACAGGGTCCAAATAAACAAAAGGCATGTTGAGCATTTAGAAAATGCAGACACTGCTCCTAAGCTCTAGCCAAATGCAGACATCTTGGCAAAACTGGAGGAATGAGTTGAAGACCACATGTATATGGTTTGGCGGACACTTAAAAACTTATGATTGGTTCTGAGGAATTTATTTCAGAAACAGTGGTTTAATTTTTATAACAAAATTTGGTGCGTATGCACACACATGCATATATGTATAAATTTATATGAGAAGTTATTTCAAATATTTGCATTGCACTTTCTGGCATTAGGACTTCTCAGCAGATTGGATATCTATCTTATTTATGTATATTTTTTGTTTAAACGCTCAAATTCAACCAAATTATTTATGACGATCAGAAGAATTTTAAAAATACAGAGACGATCTTCTATATTTAGTGAATATTAGATTTTTCCAGATTGCTTAGTCATCTTGCAAAACGTCATCTGATGGTGCAATTAGCTGTAAATTTAAAAACTGGGCCTCAAGCATACTCCAAAATTACATTAACACTTTGCTTTAGCAGTTGAATAAAAATGTTAGCTCCATCCTTTCATCCCATTGTTTTTTTCCTTCATCTTTGAGTTCTTGATCTTTCAGTTGTAAATCTCAATATTTTCTCATTTTCTTAATATTTAACTTCTTTTCAGTGGCAATAAATAGCTCTACTGAAGAGTAAACCTTTTCTTTTCACTATGAGAGGATTGAATTAACCTGATTCTAAATATATATAATTAACCAATGATAATTTGATATTTCTTTTTCCTTTTAAAGTTGACAGTAGTTTAGCTTTGATGATGCCATGTGACTTAGATTTCCTATAGCAATAACATTTGACAGATTCACTTCCTGATGAGAGGGAGCCATTTCCTTTTTTAAGCCACATTTTTTGATAGAACCATAAATATAGAAAGCCTTTCTGCTGGAATTTTTGAAAGGTATTACACAGTATAATGAACCCCATTTTCTATGCTTGCTAAAGTTTGTTGTGACATGGAACAGGAAGAGAGGAATGAAAGAATACCAAGAACAATTGTATTCTGCATGTAGCATTTATTTGAGGTTTGAAGAGAACATGACATTCTGCTGTATACCTAACTCTGAATTTATTTAGAATGGACTCAGTCCTCCCTTTAATCTGTTTTAGAAAGCATTAATTTATGGTGGTGTCTGAAATTTGCTTCTTGCAGTCACAAATGTCAAACTGGTCCTTCCTGGAATTTCACTGGCAATAGACAAGTTCCCCTAGACCTGAATATAGCTCTCTACCCCAGCCCAGCTTATGCACAATCCCTCCATGTGCTAGAACCCAGTCAGCCTTAGCTGTTCCCATGGCACTCCAGAAATACAGATCAACAGTCCTATTGCTACTGGATGAAAAAAAACAAACCAAAGAAAAACTTGTACTGCACAATACAGAGGGAAGGGAAATCAGTGAGCTGAAGTGAGAGTGAGATAAATGTTAACTCTTATGGAAGATATCATCAGATTATTCAATTTTAGGATTTTTTTTCTGTGTGTCCTACAAAGTGACAAATCCTGCTTCCTCATGTAAGCTGAAGGGAACTTGAGGACTGCAGTGATGCCAAAACAAAGGTGACCTGACAGAGCCATCATGATGAATAATACTGATTTCATACTGAATTACCTTAAGAGAAGTGTGGCCAGCAGGTTGATTGCAGAGTACCCTGTCTGGTTTTGTGTCCCAGGTTCAAGAAGACTTTGGAGAAGCTCTAGTGCTCCAGCGCGAGGACTCCAAAAGAGCCATCATGCATGGGGAAAAGCTAAGGAGTCTGAGTTTGGTTGGTCTGGGAAAGAGGAGGCAAATGGACAGTACAACAGCAGCTGGTGAATATGTGAAGAGCTGTTGCAAGGACAGCCCAGCCAAACTCTTCTAGGTACTGCAGGGTTTGTAAGAGAGGGCCATGGCCACAAGTTGTGAGTCAGAAGCTTCATATTGGACATTAGGAAAACTTCTTCACCAGGAAGTAAGTGCAGGCTAGCTGTGACCCAGAGAAGCTGAAGAATCCTTGTTGCTGGAGGTTTTCAAAACTCAGTTAGGCAAATCCATCACTGACCTGATCTTGTTAGCAATATTCCCCTTTCAAATGGGAGGCTGGGTGACCTTGAGAAGTTCCATACAAGTAACATTTCTGACTCTCTTTGTCTAAGAAAGTAAAAAAAAAAAAAAAATCATTTCATAGCTCAGATTAATTTAATTTACTATCTCAGAGCATTGAAGAGTCCCTTGGATTTATTTCTAAGTGCTAGTTAAGATGTAAACAAACTAGTATGATCGGAAGCTGTAATTTGTGATCTCTATTCATCAGAAGAAATGAAGTTCTGGATTTAGCACACTTTCTACTGAAAATACTATGATATCAATTGTCTTACTGGTTTTCAGATGCCTTGTAAAAATATTGGGAAGAAGAGTTTGCTTATCATCTGTGTGATTTTGAACATGGAATAGAGCACAATATGTCATATTTTTATTCAGATAGTCACTCAGTAAGGGCCATACAAGTGCAGACAGGAAAAAATAAAGTAGGAGTTGCTCTCTCTCAGCATTTTCTTCCTGAGCAGGAAAGTTATTGAGGTCTATTTCTTGAGGCAACTTTTTTTCACATGTAATTTCTTCTTTCATAACTATTTCATACGCATTCAGAAATGGATTCCATAAGCAGCCTTTGACTGTAGAAAGAGGTTGGGAAATTTTTCAGTTTGCTACAGAAATAAATAGGGAAAGTCACAGACCAGGGTCACAAACATCCTGTTGCCTCTTTCACGTGTCTGTTCTGCCTCCATCAGGAGCAGAGACCTATTGTAACAAAAGACTCAGAGACGATAACTGAAGGGTAAAATATTCATTTTCGTGTTTGCTACAATACATGTAATATTATCCAGAAACTACACTATATGGAAATAGTTCAGGAATCATCATAGAGAGCAACACAGGGAGGGATAGGTCATATCCTACCCTAGAGAAGAAAATATGTTTTGGCTCCAGAGCTATTTTGGTAACAATTCGCTCTATAAATAGCATGACAAACAACAGTCTGAAAAGATTCCTGCTTATGGTACCTCTGGAAAGTCTTCGTCGAGTGGGGGAATGTAGAGGCACTGCAATAGCAGGGTCAAGATGCCCAAACAGCTTACTCTATCATACTGGTGTGATGTGCCATGAAGTATGATGGACACCAAAAGATCAAATATAAGCTCAACTATTCTCATTCCCCTGGCAACAGGGTGAGCATTCTTGCACATAAATACTTCCCTAGAACCTTTTCACAGCCAAGATCATAAATGGAATGAATGCCCATGTTGGCTTGAAAGATGTGACCTCTCTTGTTTACATAGAAAAAAAAAACCTGAAAGAGACAGAACAAAGCTTGGTAAATGGCCTTTTCTTTCTCAAAGCCTTTATTTGTCATCACGTAGAGCAACATCAGCTTCACTGCCTTTAACTGAGTTTCTAGCATTTAAGGGAAGCGCGCCAAGGCTAGTTCTTTATTCTGCTCAAGGGTTGACTCAAATTTTTTACATGCTTTTTGCCAGCTTACAAATGTGGGGAAGTAGAGAGCAATCAAATGAAACAGCTTGAAAACCTTTAAAGGAGTCAGATTATTAAACTAATGAAAATACCATATTTGTGCAAGAAACAAGTTGTGTAAATACATGAATCTCAGCTCTTTTGTTAAGAACCGAAGTGTTTGGGAGTTTGAATCTGGCTATTGTCAGTGCTGTTGTAAAACTACTTCAAGACACATCCACAGACATGCAGGTAAGGATAATCTGCAACATGCTTTTCCATTTTACCTTTGTTTTTTAAATCTCTCAAAGTGGTCGCTACTGTTTTATTGTGTTAACCCCCACGTTGCATAATACACATGTACATGATCATCAGTGTTTATCCAAAACAGTAGCGACTGTGAATGGTAATTTTTTCTTGTCTTTTAAAATTTGATGGTTTTTTCTGAAATAACAGGCATTTTGAAAAGTAACAACACTGACATCATTAAAACCACTGACTTACCAGTTATTGCATTCTAATGTTTTTCATTGCACTGGAATTTTTCTTAATTTTTTTCCTATTGTGCTAAGAAATTTTAGTGGCAGTGTCCTTTCCCAGTGAAAATACATTTTCCTGTGTCATTTTCCAGGTAAAATTTTGAAATTCCTGCCCATACATAAAGCCCTGTCTGTGCCTTTTTTAAAGAGATTTTTTTACACTGAAACGTCCAAGACAAAATCATCACGAAGGTTGTTCTGGAGCAATCAGAGTAACCACAGCCCCAACCCAGGCAGAAAGAGACAGTGATGATGCTCAAGGTAGACTGTGCTTGGAAGAGCTGCATTCATTTCCGTCATAGCCAGCTTCCATAACTTTGGGCAAGAAACAATTAGTAAAATGAAGTTTGTCTAAATGAAAGGTGGAAACTACCACAGTGAATCAGGTGCCTTTGGTAGGATGGGTACGTAGGAAAGAGTTCTACCAAAATGAGCATGTCAAGTAGAGAAACTTTGGAAGGATGGACTAGTTCATTTTGGAATATGAGTAGGTGGTGGTCTTCCACTGAAATTTTGGTTCTGATCCTTCTCCTCAAAATACTTGGTAGACCTAGACTTTTCTTGCAAAATATGTCCAGAGAAGTAACTAATCTATCCGTTTTTAAATTTTTTATTATTTTTCTCCCCAGTTCATATAGGTGAATGTTCTTACCATAACATAGTGAGAAAACGAGATTGTTTATCTACCTTTTAATTGGATAGGGCCATGAAAGATAGCCAGACAAAATCCAAACAGATTTCTTGTTGAGGCATGAGTTGGATCTTCAGTTGCTGAATAAGATGATGAATTGGACAGTTGTGAATATGCCCAGATTTTACTGGCAGAAAAAGATTATATTCCCTGTGACTTGCCTGAAGATGAGTGGGAGGTTTAAGATGTGATGTTAAGAATGGAATGATTGCATCATTTTTACTACCTTTTGTGTATTTGCTTCTTTTAGTTACTCAGTGCTTCAGAAGTCATAGAATCATCTAGGCTGGAAAAGACCTCTAAGATAATTGAGTCCAACCTTTGACCAGAATTCCTTGTCTGCAAAACTGGCACACAAGAAGTTCTTATACTATAGTGAATCATAAGGAAAATGGTCTTTGGGTGTTATAGCCCTGAGTTGCAGAAGGTCCTATGACAACGAGTTTTGGGAACGCAATGCAGAAGTATATCACATCAGATGATTGAAGAGTTAGGAACCATAGTGAATACATAACCACTGCACAACCTACTTTTTCTCACTGCTTCCCTCTGTGCTGCTGGGTGTACCAATCTCCAAAATAATTTCTTCCTAAACCCAGCTCTTTGTGTATAGTATCCCTCATTTCTTCAACTCCTGGTCTGCTTATTGCAGGTACATTAATTATCTGCATTTACTGCTTAACTCAGGCAATCAGCAGTAAACACCCATGATACTATGGACAAGAATGTATCAGTAAAATAACAGCTACATAATTAAAAAAAAAAAATTATAGTATGAAAATATCAGATTGCCTACATGTTTTTCCTTTGGCTTTCTTTGCTTTGGATATAGCTTTGAAAGCTGAAACCAAACAACAGGTGCAATAAATTCAGGGTCTCATTTTTGCAAGGAGGAACACACCATTTTTCTTCCTGAACTGAAGACCACTTGTAACTCTAGAGGGAAAGGTGACAATATGAGCTAGTGCCACACAAGCACAAGTTGATCTTTCCTCAAAAACCTTTCCTTGGAACTCCCTTGGTGACCCATAGTGAACTTAACTTCAGGCTGAGGGGAGTGGGAGGAAATCAGCACTCATGCCAGCTGCCTTTTTTTACTATGACTTGCTTGTCAGGAGCAAAGATCATCTGGAGAGGGGCTAAGGAGCTACATAGAAGCAGAAGAAAAAAACCACAACAACTCTAAAAATAGAAGAGACAATCAATAACTTAACATAACCCCAATACATCACACTGTAAAATGAGTAAATGAAAGCTCTTTCAATTTTACAACTTGTTGCTACTAGTGGGTGTCATCTCCTACCATACCTTTATCTTCACAAATGAGTTTAGCACCAAGAAATTATGCAGTTCTGTGGGAATGACACATTTCAAGCAGTCAATATGCCTGAATAGCCTGGGATCACATGGGTCTGCTTCGCTGGGGACACCCTTGTGCTGAAGGAAAGTGTACACAGAAAGCTTTATTGCAGCTGTATAAATATGTGTCCCTGCAGAGTGTAAAGAAATTGAGAGTTCTAAGCAGGAGCTGACTTACCTGATTGACACTTTTGTCATCCTTTGGATCTTTGGTGCATGATCCCACCAGCAAGCTAAATGTCTTGGCAGCATTTTTCAATGCAACCAAGAGCTCCAGCAACCAGCTACCTCTGGACTCCCTTTCAGTGTAAGGAAACCTAAAGCTTTTCCCTGTTTATGTAATGACATTGCACAACTAAGGGTATTTGCAACATCATTCAATTAACCATTAGAGGGAGGAAGGAAACTGACAACTTGTTGAAATAAATCTGTTTTCAGGAAAGCAACGTTTCCTGTTTAAAATGCTATTGGAAAACCATTAAAAAAGTCACAAAAAGATTCAGAGACTATTTTTTTTAAACAAGTGTTACTTTCTTAGCAATTAGAGCAACTTTCTTAGGACTACAAGTTATTATAGAAAGATAATATACAAAATAAGTTCAAGATGAGTGACTTCGTAGTTCACAATTCACTTTTCTCCTCCTTCCCCTGATTTTACACTTGCCAGAGTTTGCTACTCTTTAATATAATTAATAATGATGCAAGGAGTTTTTGAAATGTCAGTGATATTTGTAGAACTGGGACTTTTACAGTCAGCTGAGAAAGCCACTGTGTTTGTGCTTTGAAAGTGGGTGACATGGGAAAATGAGGCATCTTGCTTTTGACAGGGTGACTGTAAAAACCTATTGAAACACTGCGGCTTAAGGAAAGGGTGGTATTAGAGAACTGACATGAGATTTTACTGCAGGAATATGTGTGTCCAACCCCTTATATTAAAGAAGAAAAATATTAAAGATTTTGGAGAGGTGTTCCACAATCTTCTTGAACTCACTCACACTGCAAAATGCCATTAAATCTGCAGAAAAGACAAATGCCCAGTGTATTAGCAATGAAGCCTTCTTAATTACAATGCTGCAAATGCTCTACTTCAGTTGGAACAACACAAATTGATTTGTCCTGGTTACAATTATGTGATGAATACATCTGAGGAAAAAGTCAATCAGAGGAGATGCTTCTCAGCCTGCTAAAAACTCACAGTTTCACCAGGAGAGAAACTGTAATGCAGCCAAAAATGAGAACCTGTGTCCCAGAAGCTCAGATGCTGTATTGCACTGGTCATGAGAGAGTCATGGATATCAGAATATGACCACAATGTGGTCTTTTATTCAAGGTGGTTTTATAGACATTTTTTTACATTATTATAAATATAATTTGAAGATAATGGTCTTGAATTGTGTACCTATGCTTGTTCACCATGTTGGTTGCAATACATTCTGAATAAATATCCAGAATACAAAAACTCGATTACATGATAGTTTAATTTTAGAAATAGATTATTTTCCACTAACTTATTGAGCTGGTTTTTGTCCCATAAATATAGGAATTTCAAAGCTTTTAATGGGGGATGCCAAAAATACAGAAAAGAGTCAGTACGCAAAGTCTGTAAGAGTTTGGAAAAGGTATAAATATGGTAATTATTCTTCCCCTAGCAAATTAGTTTCACTTCATTTTTTGAACAATATAAAGCCTGTTTTATTCAGGCATAAGCAATATGATCATTAGGTCATCTGAATAAGAATGACAGTGCAATGTTACTGATTATAAGAAAGGATAAATTAGCTAACTTTTTCCAATATGAGATTTCAGTATATGTTTTCCACATTTGACCAGTGAAGGCAAAACTCCTGCACGAATTTTTAAAGGAGTTCAGACTGCCCTTATCTGAAAACCTGAGAGACAAGAGCTGACAAATGTAGGCATTTGAATCACATTGAAGTAATATGATTAACCACAGAATTAAACACATATGTATGTTTAATTTGTCAGACTATATAGTCTAGGCAGACAAGGCAGATATACTGGCATGATGCAAACCATAAAAACAATGTTATTTTGGCAGAATATATCATTTAGCTTGTTGGTACAGGAATAGTAGGGTTATTTAAGTTAGAAATGGTAGTAGGACTTAGAAAGAAAGATGCTTTGAATAAAAATACTAGAAGGGCACAATGAGCAGAGGAAAAGAATAGGAAGTTAGTTATAGGATGAGTTTGAAGTGAAGAAGCCTTAGGATAAAAATACCGGAGTGCTAAAAGATATTTTTCAGTGCATTATTTGAATAGCATAATTATGCAAGTTAAAAACGAGTGACATTGTTTTGTTTTAAAGTTCACATCATGCAACATATATATATATATATATGTATATAGCATCATGCAGTGGTCTGCAGAAGTACTGGGGTGCTATTGAAGCACAAACAATTTTTTAATTCATAGAATGAAACACAGAAAAAACAGAATTTAGGAACATCTGCATATTTTCAAAATTAAATATATCAGGTTTTTGCTTTGAACTTCCATGAAAAGTAGCTAAATTGCATTTTAAGTGACTTGAAATTTAAAAATAAATGATGCAGCTTGTTGGCCAAATTATGTGTTTTTTTCAACCTAGACAAAATATTCTCTTCTAATTTTAATTTAATTTGATGCAGAAAAGTGAATTTAAACAAAATCATGCCAAAATTAAAACATTCCCAGCAAAAAGAATTCCCCTTCCTGAGCCTCAAAAGCCAAATATTTTTGCAGTCCTCCTCTGATTGTCCAAAATTCCATTCTTGACTGCTTCTGCAGCTGCTGCTACTGAATGAAGTCACATTACATGACATTGTGCTGATGAGTGTTTCATTCACAAACAGGAAGATGATCTAGCCTTGTAAGGGCAAAATACATAAGTTTAGTTCACTGGGTAAAATGAACCAATGGACAACGGACTTGATTATTTTATTTTTTTTCCTTGAAGCAGCAGGAAAGGGGCTGCTGACAAGATATTTTGGAACTACCTGCTATTAGGAAGGAAGTATGAGTGGGTGTAGATGAGAAGTAACTCACATTCATATGACACACACATTGCTTGTATGTTGAAGTCTTGTTCTAAAACAAAGGGTGGGCCTGTCAGTTTAGTGATATAGAACAGAGGGAGCTGTTTACTCACTTGACTTGCCTGTAGTCAAAGATTTCAGGCGTTTGCCATCTGGGCTGACAGAGCATGATCGCTCTGAAGAAACCATGGTCTTTGCTAAATGGCCAGTAGTTCACTTGAGAGTCATCACTCTTCTAACAAGCCATGTGTCTCAGTTTGAATCTGTCTTAGTTTTATAATATAGAATATTAAGAACATCACAGACACTCTCAGATAAGGGAGATTTTGATTGAAGAGGTGTCAGGATAATCCAGCCAGATCTCATTGTAGATCATACCTTAGATCTTTAATCAAGGTAGATCAAGAAACTGTCAAGAAAATTAAGAGCTCAACAGGAAATCCAATGGAATCTCAGCTAACTACCACAGACATTTCACGTTTTAACCAAACTTTGAAGTCAAGAAATTTTAATTCAATATGAGAATTTTAAGATGTTTTAGTATATTTCCAGGGTAATCTCTAGAGTGTCTTTTCAAAATCCAAACCTCAGTAAAAATCCATAGAAATGATTAAAAGAGGAAAAAATGTTTTAAATTGTAGATGTTAGGAATAAAAAATTACCTTGATTATTATGCCAGTGAATGAGATCTATGGATGTAGCAATTTGCACAATTTAATATATGAAGGAAAAATGAGAATTACTTCCAAATTAAGATGCACTTTCATGAAATGAATCAAGAGAATAAGAGGTAACCAGTCAAGCTGCCATATCAGGTACATTAGAAGTAATCAAAATCACCATTGCTTTGCTCAAATAAGGTAGGGTTATCATACCTTGTTTATACTGTAGGAAACCTGAGGCTTAAGAAAGTCAGTTAGAGATGCACAAAGATAGAGAGATAGATAGACAGATAGATAGATACATAGATTGATAGATAAATAGATGACAGATAGGTAGTAGATACATATAAATTTATATTTCAGCAAACAGTTAAAATGTTGAGTCATTCAACATTTTTCTTTGGTTTTTTAAATTGAAAAATATGCTTTAAGATCACTAAGGCACCCTCCTGGCTTTAATCAACCACCACATTTATACAACTAAAAATACATTAGATCTAGATACACTCCCATGTATCTACCTATTCCACAAAAAAATATTTTTATTTTTTAGATACAGAAAGAATTCACCTGGGCCCATGGCAGCAGGGACCCTTAATATCCATCATGAGTATACAGATATAGTTTGGGTGGAGCTTTCAGGTATTTTTTCATTTAAATTTCAAAGACTCACAAACTCACTCAGGTGCCTAAACATGACCAGCCCATACAGTTTAAACACTCATTGACAGATAAATTAGATTCCATCCTAGGTGTCCTACAGCTTACTGGAAAGGCTGAATGTCATCAGGTCCCATAGGTCTTGAGGTTCAGACTGCTCAGGTAGTGAAACATTGCTCTCACTCATCAATCAACACCAGATTCAGAGGTTAGAATCTTGTCTGCAACTGTTTTCTCCAACATGAGTCCTGAAAACTCCATTCTTTGAAAGTGATTAGTTTATTTCTGGAACTGGTTCATGTTTTTTCGCTTTCATTTACCTGTGTTCTTTTCATATCTTTAAAAGCTTTTCTGGAGATATCTCCACTTACAGGTAACTAACTATTTTTTCTCCTTTGAAAGAATCATACACACATGGAACAATTTCAAATGTGCTGTTTTACATAGGAAAAATTCAGTCTATAACGCTCCCAATTACAGAATCTCGTACAGAGGCTTCAGGCAGAACACAATACCTAATAAAAGCCTGCAAGGAGCTGCCATTGTAATCTCTGTAAATATCAAAATATAAAGTCCTTGGAGATACCATCTTATCTTTCCCCATGCAATAAAGTCTTAATAGGTGTCCATCCCATCTTTCAGGTGTAAGCAGCTGTCTGCCCGTATCAAGCCTGTACTACAAGCAAAATGTATCCTTCTAAAACATACTAGGACTTTCTAAACACAGCAAGAACCCACAGAGCTGCAGGGCTACTGCCACTTTCTTTCAATATATAGTAGTAGGAGAAAGTAAGAGTGGGAAGACGCCCTTGACCTGGGAGGCCAGAATCATGTCATGAAGGATCTCATCTGCTGCTTCCCTAAGGACAACCATGATCATGATATCACACACTATTCAGGGTGAGTTTTTCACTTTTTGGAAAGACATGTTGCACTACTTGTCATGATGACGTGCCATTAAGCCACCACTGCCTGATGTAGTTTGTAATCTACTAAATAGGGTAGTCATACTGGAGATCTCCGTCCTGAGCTGCACACTTTTCTTCTATAGTTGCATATTGTAAGCGGTATCAAGTTTCTTTTTACCTCGTTTTCAAGACCAAACACAATTATTTGCCAAATGTGTCATCCACAGAATTTCTGTACACTAAACATCCATGCAGAAGACACAATAGCAATGGCAGACCCTTACACAGGAGTGAAAGCAGGTTAATGTAGTAGGAGTAAATAACAGCAGATGAATAAATAGAATCCTGGGGTTTGTGCTGTAGAAACTGCAAGAACTCAAATTTCTTTTCACAACTTACTTTATACTGTGCATCTGCAGATCTTTGTTTTCACAAAAACTGTTTTACTTTCCTTTTTTGGCCATATGCTCCTTATTAAGTTATGAAAAATAATAGCTCTGTGCTAGCTTCACATTATGAGCTCTTATTTTGTCTACAATACATTAGAAAATAATAATGGCACAAATAAGAGTATTTTGTTGGGTTTCTATGTTGCCTTTTACCTATGGGCCTCAAACAATTTTCTAGACATTTACTACTCAGAAATGTAGGATGAGTAGTATTTTTTTCCATCTTAAATATGAAATGCATGGAATTGCAAAGGCAAAACTTATTCATGCTTCTATAAACACGAAGTGTCTGCAGTCCTATATGTCCCAACTAAACGACTATCTCTTTTTCAGGGAGTTATATCCCCCTTTATTTCTTAATAAGTTTAGTGAAAATTGTATTTCAGTTGAGTTTTAGTGAATTATCTGATGATAATTGTGATCTTTGGAAAAAAATAAAATTCTGAAGTAGTCATGGTGATACATTTGAAAAATAAAGGAGTCCCATCATATGCCACACATGAAGATTTTGACTGAGTATGTGTTCATATCAGCCAGTGGAAAACAGGGCATGAGAGCTGCTGTATAGTTCCAGACACAGAAAACAATGAACAAAATGTCCAGAGACAAAGTCCCAACCCATGACCATCATCCCAGGATGACTGACTTTAACTCTGCCTAACACCTGTTAAGCGCCTGATTTTTCATTGCACAGGCTGCATCCAGCTACAAGGACGGATGTCCTGGAGTTGACTATGTACCTAAGGACTGTATAGGAGTTTGAGCTTCCTTTTCCTCATTCATTTTGAAACTCAGATTTTAAATACTCTTTTCAGGTATCATACTGGAGATAAGGAAAAAAAAATACAGCTAACTCTTCATCTTTTCAAAAGCATACACACTATATCAGCTGCACAGAAAATATATGTAGAAAGATACTTACTAAATCCTACCCTGATTCTGAACACCTTTTATAGGTACATGTGAAAATAAGGTTCCTGAATGTTGCAGTAAGGCTCCTGTTTTGCAATTACATGTTTTAGGGAAAGGGAAAAGGGAAAGGATTAATGCCAATGGAGAGAGGCCCTATAAGTTGTATATACACATTTTTCCCTTCTGTATCCCCTTTATGGCTATTGAGATAGGGTGCAGGATTCATTCTCAAATAGTGGAAGGTAACTTTTGCCTCCATTCCTTCAAGTATCAATAACAAGTTTATGAAGTAAAGACCAATGTGTATCTGCTTTCTCTCTCCATCCCAGTACAACTGATGGTGGTGTGACGGAGAGAGCATAAAATAACTGTGTTATGCCCTGACAGTCAGAGCAGAGGCTATCTTTCCTGCTGAAGATTTTCTGTAAATAGCTGAAGTGAAATAATGGCTAAATGAAGAAACCCAAGGAAATCTGGATCTTGCCTGGAGTGATACCTGACAACCAGAAGAAAATGTCCTGGTCTTGTCACACCAAAACACACTGCCTGAAATTGAGACAGTAGGAGGTCTGGGTGCCTTTAAACGTAGAAATTTTTTTTTTTAAAAGTGCTTTGAAAATCAAAATCTTGTTTAGATATCTAAATGCATGCAGTTCAGGTTTCCTGTATTGTGCATGTCGTTCCCAGTTTAGGTCAGTATACTGCATTTACTGCATATACTGTATCAGATCTCAAATTTATCATAGCCATGACATAGCCACTCACCTCAGGCTGAACATCTGGTATTTGAAAGAGAACTTCAGCAGAGCTATTAAGTACCTTTGGCTTAGGGTGGATTTTCTTCTCTTTTCCACTGCAGTAATTTTCACAGTAACATTTTTAGCCACTGGACAAAGAATGATAGCTCATTCTGACTTATTAGCAACAAATATGATACTATTCTTCTGGGAGAGATGTGTCTAAGGCTTGATGATTTAGAAACTTCTTGGCATAGGGAAAAAAAAAAGGTCTTTTTGTTTCCTTCCTCTAAGGGCAGAGCAGGAAAGCCACGATCTTTGCGGGTGAACTATGAGAGCAGAGCATCAGGGATGTCTTGAGTATCAACTGCTGGGCTAAAGAGATGTCCTTGTAGGCATTTAGTTGAACTAGCTAGTCTGGATGACAGAATAGTTGGCTCGTATGAGAAAAGACATCTGAATATTCTGACAGAAGGTTATTCTCTTAAGATAAGTTCACCAAACTGGTGAACAAGAGGGGTTTATTACTATGGTTGAAAACCTTTAATTTTCCTGAGTAACTCTGGAGATCAGGCAAATAGTTGGGACTCAAGGCAGTCCCATTTTCTCAGAATAGATGGTGCTCTGACTTTTCTAAATTACCATTATATTTTTACTATTCTGCATTGCGGCAGTGCTGCTTTACC
>VXBT01002235.1:0-35596 GCA_013400235.1 Oriolus oriolus | reverse complement strand
GGATCTGGCCCAGCCAGCACAGGTTTGTAAATGGCAAAGGTCCAAAAGGCTGAGGCCGATGGTGTGAGGTTCAAAAAGGCCCAGTGCTGGGTCCTGCCTGTGGGTCACAACAGCCCCCGGCAGCTCCACAGGCTGGGGCAGAGGGGCTGGAAAGTGCCCACAGGAAAAGGACCTGGGGGTGCTGGTGACAGTGGCTGAACATGAGCCAGGGTGTGCCAAGAAGGCCAATGGCATCCTGGCCTGAATCGGCAATGGTGTGGCCAGCGGGACCAGGGCAGGGATTGTCCCTGTCTCACCTCAAGACAGTGCCCCTGTACTCAGCACTGGTGAGGCCACACCTCAAATCCTGTGTTCAGTTTTGGGCCCTGCAGTTCAGGAGGGTCATTTTGATGCTGAAATGAGTCCAGAGAATGGTGAAGCATCTGGAGCACACTATGAGGAGCAGCTGAGGGAGATGGGGGTTTTTATCCTGGAGAAAAGGAGGTGCAGGAGTGACCTGATCACTCTCTGCAACTGCCTGAAAGGAGGGTGTAGCCAGGTGGGGGTCAGCCTCTTCTCCTGGGTAAATAACAGAACAAGAGGAAATGGCCTCAAGTTGTGCCAGGGGAGGTTTAGGTTGGGTGTTAGGAAAACTTCTTCACAGAAAGAGTTATCAAGCATTGGAATGGGCTGCCCAGGGCAGTGGTAGAATCACCACTCTTGGGAGTCTTCAGAAATCATGTGAGTGTGACATCTGGGAACATGGTTTAGTGAAGATGGCAGGGCTTGCTTAACAGTTGGACACAGATCTTAGAGATATTTTCCAGCCTTAATGGTTCTGTGATTCTGTGTATCTACATGATGACATCTGACTACTAACTTTTTATGGTTTTATTCCTATTAATAAGTATTATTAAAAAAGCCAGCCATAGGTTAATACAAAGAAGCTAGTATAATTCAAGATACTTGTGTTAATATGAATTAAACATGTGTCCTAAACTTGTTAATGTAAAATGGAAGAACCATTTCATGAAATATTTTTTCTATTATGTATGTCCTGCTCAAATTGAATTAAATATTAAAAGTTAGAGGCTAAGCTTAAACTTAAAAATGAGGTTTAAATTCCATCTTAAAACTTGAGTTTTGTTCATTATTTGAGCAATGGTTTAACTAACATGCTAATTTGACTGCTGATTTACCTCTTACTGTTATTGTCTCTTTCTGTGTACCAGTAAGATATTCATTATTCAAAGCACTTCCTTTATTATTTCTTGACAGCTGAGTTATTTTTTGAGAGTTGGACCCTGTCAGTTATTTCTAGAAAACTAGAATAGTTAGACTAATAGTCTAAGCAGACTATTAATCTGTGAAAGTTTGGGACTTCTATTCAAAGATGTTTTGAATTTTCAGTAACTGTGAAGGTCCTTACAAGTTACACCTTTTCTGTTCATTTTGCGTTAGCTGTAAGTCTGGTCATGTGATGTCATAGAGGTCATTATTTTTTGAATATGATTTACAGTAACCCAAATCTTTCCTTAAAACTTGGGTAAAGAATTCAAATTCACTTCTCTGCATGTTTCTGCATATGCCTGACTTTTGTACTTTTGAGCTCATTATGTCCTTGTCAGTAGTATCCGGGAATTTGCACCCTGAATGTCTTTTTTTCATGCTATTTCTGCTGGATAGAATGGACTCAAACATCCTTGGGATTTCTCTTATTGCTTTTAGCAGCAAGACTATTTAAAAAGTGTCAGCATCCTTTTGCTCTGTATAACTATGATTTTACTATTTCACCAGTGTAATTGTTAGGCAACATTTTTTGTGGTTTTAACAAGAGAAACAGAAGACAATTTCTCACTATACTTTCATGTTACACAATGAGCTTGGGACTACCCTTGAGTTCTGATGCACAGAATGTTTGTTGTTGGAAAAAACATAACTATTGAACTGTAACTCTTAAAATAATTTATGATAGCTAACTGTAAAGCTAAAAAATTGGAAAGAGATTTATAGTGGAAAGTGAGGTGCATACAACAAAGTTATTTTCAGCACCAGAAATGGTTTTAGGCTCTGTTAACTGGTATATATTACTGCAATTTGTTTATGCGTTTGAATATGTCCTTACATGTTTCTGGTTCACTAAAATTCCAACTTGAAAGCAGGTGCTCTAGCTGTGTGAAAAGTGCAATATTCGGTTGTCGTTTTTACTGTTCTTGACTTACAGCATTTGCCAACTGTTGTGTTGTACTTAACAGGTCACTACTCAAGTCTCTGTGCCCACAAAAACACATGAACTGCTTCATCGAATGAGTGGGAAAGGATTAGCAGCTCATTATCACTTCTCAAGACAGCCAGGCATTTTTGGTGATCGTATGGTACCTGTGCAAGTGACAGTAACAAACACAACTGATCAGAAGATGGAGAATATTCACATTGGGGAGAAGAAATTACCTCCAGGCATGAGGATGCATGAGTTTAATCCAATAGGTAACCATATCCTATGTTAAAAAAGCCAAATTCTTAATCTTCAGCGAAATTTGGAATGCAGGAAAGTGGTTTTGCATAGTTCCATGTATACTCATATTTGTGTGTGTGGCGGGAGCGAGGTAGGTATACATACACACACACACTCATGCAACTATCCACTTGATAGGATAAAATCTTTCTGCATCCCTACAAACTTTGATTCTCCTGCTGTCTTAGTCTAGACTGGCTGTTATAGGCTACTATTAAGAATGAGGTTTTGATTTTTATGTTCACAATTATTTTCTTAGCAAGATTTAATTGTCTTTTTTTTCCCATGTGAGCTTATGGCAGTAAAGTGGAAGTGTATGTCTTAGTTTATCTTGTACGTACCATGGTTCCACAAAGGGTGTCTGCTTAGACTAGATAAAAAGCAGTGTGTAGCCAGACCTGACCTACTTATACTTTCTACCTTCTGATCAGGATGGTTTTTGGCTAAATTTCTGTTTATGGAAAAAGAGTATGAAACCTGAGAAAGAGCACAGATCACAGCAAGGTTTTTTCAAGAGTAGTACCAGTGTACACAACCTGCTTTCTTTTCTCAGCAGTTCTTTATTTTAGAATATTGTGGTGTAGTTGGAAGGAAAAAAAGTGTTTCTGTTTCATAATATAAATTCTTCAATGAGCTACATTATTATGTGAATATGTATCATGATAGAAGAATACAGGAACATGTTCTTAAAGCACAACAATGAAAAAAAGAGTATTCTTTGTTGTAAGTAGTTACGATGTTTGTATTAAATGGCTCTATGCTATTGAAATACTTTTTCTTTTAACATTGAAAAGATTATACAGATTTACACCAAATAGCTACAAAAGCAATTGTCCAGTGCTATAGTTTATTTCAGAGTTAAAATTAATAAGAACTGTTTGCATCTTGGTAATGATACATGCTTTTATCAAGGCAATTACTTTTAGAACTCTATTGGTTTTTATTTTTTAAGTGAACTTTTTGCTGCTTATTCCTCAAAATAAGTCCAGCTCAGAATTGTGAAGTCAAGTTAGTTTTGCCCATGAGCTTTATTTTATGTCCCTGCCTGTAAACATTTGATGAAGTAAAGCACAAAGGATTACAAGTAGAAATCTAGTTAATACTGTAAATCAGATCAGGAGATACTGTACCCACAATAACAGTCAATTAACAAGTAGCAATCACTTGTCTCACATAAAAACATGAGGGGGAAAAAGTAATAAATTTAGAAATAAATTAATAAATTATTCAGCTCTGGTTCCTTGAGCTTCACAAAACAATCCTACCCTTCCAAGTATTTATTTCCCCAAGAAAGACGTTGTGGTGTCTGTCCTGGAAAGCTGTTGTTTTCTTCTGCAGAAAATAAGCTATCCCATCATCTGTAGTTCTTCCAAAAATGTTCTTTTTCTTGCTTGAATGCAAATTTTCTGTATTCTTTGTCACTTTATCTAGAACTAAGCCTATATACCCTGTTCTTACAACATTTTATGTTTCCAGCATTTGGAAAACACATCCTATAATTTACCCAGCAGACCTGACAGAAGAAGTGTCAGTGTAGACAGGTATTCCTGCTGGAGTGTAAGTCTGGTTTTGCCTCAGTCACTGAAATTACTGTTGGCAATTGTCCTGATTCTTCCAGTAAAAGTGGTTCAAATTATTTCACCTGAGTCCCTGTGCACAACGTTTTCTTGTTGCTAAGTGTGTTTGAAACTCACTTTGAAAACATTAAGCTCAAAGACTTTGGTAAAGATTATTCTGAATTTGAGCTGGAGCCTATAATCTTTCAATGCTTTACACAGGCCTCTTGGAATACTTTGTTTTCTGTTCACTTCCTAATGTTAGTTTAGACTTTGGCCAGCAGCATCAACTCCATGTTTTCTCTATTTTTACAAACTTAACCTTGATTTAGTTAAATTTTGTTACATTTTGTCATGTAGCAGCTGTCTACTTTCAGTTCCTGAAAAGTATCAGATACATTATGAATAATGTGGAAATCTGATATTCTTCTGCCTGCCCAGTCCTTTTTATTTGAATTCCTCTCTTTTAACTGTGCTTGCAGCTCTTTGCTGTAATCTTGAGAAGACAAAGTCTGCTTCAGTGCTTGTTTTTACTTAGGTGAAGAAAGGGCTTACAAGGGAGAGCCTTTAAAGAAAGCTTCATGTCTACAACCTTAAGGAAACAGTGTAGTGATTTGGCCGAGAATCTGAGTATGTCTCTTGATATCTTAACTGTTAAGAGTGTCTCAGTCTGCACTGCTTATATAGCACAAAGTGATCTTCTGTTTAGTGCTCATACTCTTTCTTCTCCCTTCCAACTAATGCAAGTGGAATATTGAGAGATGAATAAACCACAGTAATTACGAAATAGTTTAAGTTCAGCGTATTTTCCATTACTGTGTGTATTAATATAGATTTTTTTAATATTTGTTGTGTTTTGCTATTTACTAACTAAATCTGCAAACCACTGTTACTGGAAATGAAATCTCGGTGCTGGATCTGTACACACTTAAAAGGATGTCACTTCAAGATACTTTTTTCTGTAAATGATTTTCGTCGCTTTTCTGATACAAAGCCTTATTTAGTTGATGGGGCTGTAAGACAAATGGCAACATTTCATGTTCATTAACTGGGTGGGAGATGGGATCCAGGACACGTAAACGTGTAAGTGTGACATTTGGGTGATACCTACTTGTAATTAAACTACTACTATTGGATTTTTTCTTACAGAGGTTTTTGGGGGTTTTAATTATGTGAAGTCTGGGGGGTTGCACTGGAGGTCTTCTGTTGCCTTTCATGGGTACTTCACTTGTTAAAAATCTCTTCATGCAGACTGTCTTGAGCCTGGAAGATCCATTACTGCTACAATGGGTATTGACTTCTGTGATTCTACCCAGACAGCCAGTTTCCAGTTGTGGTAAGTTCTCGCGGGGGGAATGTAATGTTTTGCTCCTGGAAGGCAAAAGTAGTGTTTATTGGAAGTCTCCTTGGCAGTTGCAGACTCGCTGTTTTATTAAATATTCAAAGAATTAAACAAAACTTACAACATCATGTATATCCAAGATGTTTTTAGAGAAGTAACACATTACTAGTGTTCAGTTTTACTTTTAGAAGCTTTTTTTTTGTCCCACTCTTCTTGATATTCTTCTTATTAACACCATCGTGAAAGGAGCAGTTGTGTCTGACTGTTCTTCTGTAGTGTTTTGTGTGTGTTTTTCCTTGTAAGAAACAGCAAGTCAAAATGGCACATAGTGTGATTAGTTTTACTACCCTGAATGTTTATTATGGCTGTTTGTGGTGATTGTAACATGACTGCCTGAAAACAACCCCAAAATTTCCCGGCCAAAGAATTTTATTCCTTGTGCTGTAGATTCTTTTAAATGAGTAGTGAGAATGAAACCAAGTAACTGGCTGGCCAACTAAATCCTTTCTAACATGCCTGATTTACACATTTTGTGCTCGTTATTGGCATGTTCAAGGTCCTCCTTCTGCATTCTAGACTAGCAGGGAACCCATTCACCCAGTGAGAATTCTGTTGCAAACTAGCATTTGAAACCTGGGTGGCAATGCCCCAACACTGGGAAAGAGTGGATGGGAGAAAGCTCTACAGCTTCTTTTAGGAGCTTTTCAGGTTTACATAGTCTTTGAAACTGTGCAAAAGCACTATACAGACCTGCACATTTTTTTTCTTTTTAACGTATTTTGAAATAATGTGTTTTTTAAGTGTTTTGTTGCAAGAAGCACTGCTTTCAATATTCAGCAAAAAAAAGGGATATTGAATAGACATTCACATTGCTGCGTTTCACTTTAAGGGAAGCCCTTTGTGAAAGGTCTGTACTTCTTCCTTCAGAAAATTTCTGTAGCAATTTTAGTGAACTGCTACTAAGCACAGCTTGTTCAACTTCCAGGTTATTGAAGATAAAAATCATAATATAATGAAAATCCTAATAATAGAGATGTACCGAAGTGACTCCTAAAGTATCACTGCTAAAATAACATTTCTTGTTTTAGGGGCAAGGAGGTTTTTTACTACTGGATTTTCTTCTGTCCATTTCTCAGACCTTTCCCTGTACAATGGATGCTCTTGCATAGTCAGTTTACACATATTTGTACTCCAGGCAAAATGTCTGCAGCATGTAGTTTATGCACATCACGTTGTTACAGCTGGTCTGTATGCTGTTTGCTGGAATCTAGAAACAGCTTTGAACTGTTGCCTGATGTTTGTTTGGGAAAGAAGTTCCCTTGTAGGCAGTGCAATTTCAAAAGTGCTTCAAAATTACAGACTCTCTTTTCTTAAATGTATTTTGACTTTTATAAAATAGAATATGCTCAGTTTATCAAGCACGAACATTCTTTTTTAAATAAAGCAGATATTTTTCTTTCAGGTGCGTATTTTCAGTCTACCAATGATTAGATTTTTAACTTACGCCATTTATTGCTAAGAATCTTAGCAGTGATGAGGATAAGCAATGTAGCATAACACATTGATTTTATGCAGATCATCACCTTTATGTTTTGGGAGGTCTGCTGTATTAGTGATATATAAAAACTGATTACTTTCTCCAACATTGCCTAGTAATTGTTTATTATTTTCCTATTAGACAAACAAGACAGATCAATATTCCTGAACACCAACCAGACTATGAGTAACATCACTGTAAATAGATTTGCCTCAGACCTCAGTGGTGTATTCATTTTAATGATTTAGACAATGTGAGTCCAATGACAAAGCGCTCAAGCTAAGTTTAAAATTAAATTAAGAACAGGAATTGCTTACTTTGTTCTTGTGCTAATTGATAGGGCCTTGTTTCTTTGCCATTAGTTCCTAGAAAACAGTATGAAAATAGGTAAAGTATTCTTTGCATTAAATTTGCTGTTTTACTCTGAAAACATATTTTGTTCAAAATCCTACTGATCTTCAGTATCACTGAAGAGATTGTGCAGTGTGATGTTTTGGGAGCAATGTCTCAAAGAACTCAGCTGCAGCCTTTGTAACTTGTCATACTTTTTAAAAAGCTTTTTTCCAAAAGAAGGAATGACTTCCAGAAGTTTGTCGAAACATAGTTGAAATACTGTGCACACAAAGGTGTCCATATTCTCGTATTTCCTATTAACATATCTCTATAAAAGATGTTGTCAGTTACTTTGTATTTTTGCTAGAAGCATGTTCAGCAGTAAAGTGTTCCTGATCATAACAATTTTCTTTACGTTGTTCTAAGAGGAGCACTTTATCTTGCATCAAATGTAATTGATCCTGAAGCAGTGTAATCACAATTACTCACTTTCTTAATTGGCCTGCCCAAAATCAGAAAATGGAAACCGATCGGCAGTGTTTAAATCAATAGCTTTGTAGTAAAGCTTGTGGGGGTAGGGACATAGTGGTAATGGGTAGATCAATTGGTCTTAGATGCCAATCATGGACTGTGTGTTTTGCATAGCAAACACTACCCTTCTGCCTAGGGATGTGCTGTTGTACTAGTGGTTCGATAAATACAAACTGTATAAAGAAAAAAAACTAACATGAGTCATATAATATTTAGATCTTTTTCTGAATTTGTTGTACAAGTCAAGGACAATGAAGGAGAAACTGCATTATAGAGGTTTGGAGGAATGAGCTTTGAAAGACCTCCCTCATAAATACTATTTTTGGTAAGCAAACCTTACCAAGATCACACATCTAATTAAAATGTGGTGAAACGCTTTAACTTGAAAACTGTGCCTAATGCATTTATTTAGAATGTGTATTAGGATGTTCACAGCATGTACTTGTAAGGAGAATATCTCTTCATTGTTATTTTTCTTGTGCCACCTCCTTGCAGAGGCAGCTATTTCAGCCACACTGCTGTTCTGCATGATAATGCCTCTCAAGCAGAAAGTTAAAGAGGAATAAATGGAGGAACTTGGTCTTTTAAAAGTTTTTTTGAGTGTTACTTTTTAGTTTTGTGTTACTTTGTTCTTATTTTGCAAGCAGGATATACCCAGCTTAGAAGTTTAAAGCAATTTGTTATTGGCTAACTCACCTGCAATGTAGGTTGCTAGCTTGTTGAATTCTAGTTGAATGCTAGTATATTCACTATCCGAATAAGAGACCTGAGCCTTAGCTAAGCAGGTAGGCATCAGTTGATCAGAGGAAAGGTTGGAATGAATCCTTGATATAACAGACTATCTGCAATATTTCACTGACTGTGGAATTTCTTTTTTTTTTCTCGTGTCAGATTTTAAAAGATTTCCACATCAGTGTGTTTTTTCTTCAATCCTTGAGCTCCTAGTGCTCACCATTTCAACAATCCTACCACTGTCTCTTGTGTTATCTTTATTGTCTCTACTTTTCAGATATTCTCAAGTCCTCCTCTCTGCTTACTAGTTTTTTGAGATGTCTGAACAAAAATCTGGGAGCTTTGCCATGTCAGAATTTGGCCATGGATCCTTAGAATGAAAATATTTGAATCTCTTGAGATGGAAGACAAAGAAGGTTAGAGAGACAGAGAGTTACAGCATACATATGCCCTCATTCTATTTTGTGTATATGTATTTAGCATTATGAATTCCTGTCTGTGTTTGTAAAACTCAGTAGGCAAATCTCCAATGTTTTGTAGGTATCTGACGAGTAAGTAAAGGTGAAGGGGAGATGTCATTTTACAACACTGAAAGCTGGAGAAGAAAGCTTGTCTTTACTTCTTCTTTCTTATTCTTTCATCCTCTCTTTCCAAATTATCTTGGCTGTTCCCAAAACCATGGAAGAGCCACAGTTCTAAACATATAATTAATTTATGGAGAACCTGTTCTCTTCTTTTTTCTGTTCTTTTGAAAAGTGTGCAGGGAATTGTTTAGCTTTCTTTGGAACTCGTGTAGAGGGGCGATGTCCATGCCATGCATCTCTCTCCCTAGTTTTCTCAAGGTTTAAGTACAAAGAATACAATCAGAGCTCCCAAGAAGAAAAAGAAATCAAATGAAAGCAACAGGTTCTGTGCCTTCCATTCTTTTTCAGAACAATTAGGTAATTGGAAAATAGCATGACATATGACAGAGGTTTTTAACTGTTTACCTTATATTGGCATTTCTTATGTCCCAGTGTCATCAGAAGGACCGTCTCCTTCTGATGAGAATACATACTCTTCTACAGTTGTTAGGCTGATAGAAAAGACTGTTCACTTCATCTGTCCTGTACTATATAAGGAAAACATTTTGCTGATTACTCCAGAAGTTTGGTATAGCTGAAAGAATCTAGTAATTTCTTAAATGAAGTAAATTCCGTGAATGAGATTTGAAAATTTTGTTCAGTCTGTTCTCTGTAGGTTCCCTCTTATTGTAGAAGCTTTTGCTCTAAATTTTGTTTTTGAAGGACGAGATTTTTTGCAGCATGAAATTTGCTTACTTCACTCTGTGTTGATGTAGAAATCTTCCCAAGCAGAACTTCTACCTGCAAAGTGGAGTAAATGAAGAGGGTTGGTTGGGTAGCAGTCAGTATTTCTGTTGAGTGCAAGCGTGCATTCAGGTGTAGATGCTTGCACAAAAGCAAGCATGATTAAAATTATGTAGTGGAATATGTTGTGGAATATATTAAAAGCTAATGTTAGAGATGCAGTACTGTCTTCACATCACTGTCATTGCATTTTCACTTTTTTCTTGCTGTTTCCTTCCTTTGTGCTTTGTCAGCAGATCATCAAGTTGCTTATAGATGTAAGACAAGCAATCTGATACTCTTCTCTTTATTTCATTACTCTAAAGTAGTCAGTTGGCCCTATTCCAGAACACAATTATGCCAAGATAAATAACTGACCTGGAAAAAACAAGGCTGGACATGAACAACTGCTTTCATTTGTTCTATTGCTTTGGCCTTTTTTTCTCATAAAAGCAGCAAGACTATGAATCAAATCTCCTATACTTCTCCATTCCATGTTTTATTTTGCAGGAACTTAATTCTCTCTTAGCATTGCTCTTCCTCTTACGTTCTTCTTTTGATCATTTGTGCAGATCTTTGTGAATACAAGACAAAAATAGTAAGCTGGTTTGGGATAGATATATTCTGGGACAAGCTGCTGCTGGGAGTGAAACAAAAAAGGATAGTATAAAGAGCAAGAAGAATATTCCCCAGTCTGATTAGAATAATAATTGATTAAAAGCCTTGGAAATTAAGATTTTAACCACTGCTATTGTGGAATTTTAAAAGAACTCATTCACAAGTGCTAGTATTATTTACTTTAGTTTTAAAGAAGATTTTGCCATCACTGTTCTCAAGTCTTTTGTTATGGTAGAAAACTTTTTTACCAGGAACCCTTCAGAGCCAGTTCTTTAAAAAAAAAGCCAAACTGAGAGAAGAGAGAGGGAATAGCCACGGGTTTCAAATGACAGGTGCTAGCTGCTCCCACTCAATCTGCAGACATCTACAGAAAACTTTAAACTGCGCATCTTCTAAAGGGTTGAATGTTAGTCTTGCAGTGTCATTTTATCATGGAGCTAGTAAGTCTCCCTTTGTTCCTGTGGGAGCATTATTGTCTCTCATTTGTTCGTCTTGATGTGTGCATCAGAAGATAAATTCATGTGATCCTTGAAATTGAATCATGAAAGTGGTGTAAGTCTTTTAAAAATACAGTATGTACAGTTTAATAGTTTTTAAGGAATAAGTGGGAGTAACAACATCTAATATTATTTGCCCATAAGTTCACAATTAAATACATAACAGATTTTGCAAGCTACTGTTGTGAGACATCCCCAACTATTTGATCCTTTTAGAGCTTCCTTCTAAGGCCTTCTTATTAAGTATTCATGTTCCTCTAAGGCTGTAACTTACCAGCTGCACTTGCTAATACCAGAAAATGCAGTCTTTCATTTTTGAGACCTAAAAACACATTCTGTTGGTGTGAGAAACTTTGGGTATTTTTTCCAGTAAGCTTCACCTTGATCTTCCAGGAAAGTTAAAGCAACACCACCTGAGAGATGCTTCAGTGCAACTTGAACCAGTTGTCCAGCAGATTTTTAGAAGTTAATGTAGTATTTGTTTAAGCATCATTTATACTAACTATAGTCTTGAAAATATAAATTAATAACTTAAATACACTGGAGTTTAGTTCTCTAGATATTGGGGGAAGTTAAGTAGTTGTGTTGCAAGCCTCAATTTTATTCTCAGACTTCTCCATTCGATATCTGATAAAATCTCCATCTTTGGAGATACTAGAGCTCAAATGGACAAGGCCATGAGCAAAGGTGACCCCTGCTTAGGCAGGAGGTAGAACCAGGTGATTTCCTAATGCTCCTTCTGAATTGTATTGTGGTTCTATGGAATTATGAAGTTACTTCTGTTAAATTGGATACTATGAGCTCTCTAATATAAAGATGTAATAAAAGAGATGCAGATCAATAAACCAAAGCTGTATATTTAATCTGTGAAGTGTCTGATAAAGAGAATCTATAAGAAAGGATGATTTTCGCTGGCTGAGAAAGAAATTTACTGAAGCACACTGGAATTAAACTAATGCAAAGCAACCCAGATGCTGACTAAAGTGAAATTAAGAACAAAGTGGTTTTGAAGAACAACTAGCAGTCTGAATTTCTGTTTGTAGGCCATGAAGAGTTCATGTTTTATCAAAGAATATATATTAGCTATTTATTCACTAGAGGAAATGGAAGTGGACTGTTTGTTAACAACAGAGGTGTCAAGTGGTCCTCTTGAGCAGTTACAAATGTAAAAAACCCAAGCTGCACTCATGCTTTTATTCCTTCTTATTGTGAAAATATCATTATAAGCATTAAAGCAATCTAATAATTGGTGTTATCAGTCAAGTTTATGTACAAATGGCATCACCAGTCAATATAGGATGTAAATCATTGTACACAAAATGGTTTATCCATTTCATTCTGAATTATGTAGAGCACATCTTGCTTAAATATGAAACAACATTGGTTGAACAATCAGTTGAATAGTGTCAATGAAGGCATTGTTGAAAGTGTTAGTCTTATAGTCCGAGTAGTAGGTATGAACAGCAAAAAATTAATGAGGCAGTTGATTAAAGACCCTTCCATCAACTCTTAAGCTGATTGAGTTCTTAATCACTTTTCAAAGGAAAAATTAAAGAAAAAAGTACTTCTTGCTTATTTCACTGTGCACTTAATCAGGCCAGCCCATCAAACAATCCCTGGTCTCTTACTATAATAATGACTTCAGAGATGGATGGCATTTAAAGTAGTACTGGGGAAGAAAGTAGTACAGGGGGAAAAAACTTTGAATTTGTTAGCTTTTAAAAGCAGCACTTACTAAATGATTCTTCATAAACTAAGTTCTAGCAAGTTTGAAGGAATTGTTCCCCCATATGTTTACTAAATAGCAGTTCTCAAAAAAGTTAGCATAAATGTCCGGTTTTATTTGAACAGCCCATACTTGAGACTGCACCCGTAAGCATAATTATAACACATCAGAAGCTAGAAAATAAGAGTGTACTAGTTCCTAAGCATTCCCTTCTGAAAATGAGTAATTATGATAAGTATTAGAATTTTGAGTATTAGGACTGTAAAATGCTTTTCTGTTTCCAGGTGGCTTGTCTTGCATCTTTAGGAGGGAGGCACATGCGTTTTCTATACTATTGGCCTATAATGCTGTTTGTTTTCCATCAGTCTATCTTGTTTCAGAACTTTGAAGTTGCAGAGTTATAAAAAATCAGTAACACGTTTTACATTGATTTAAATAACATGGATGTTAATTGATGAAATGTATTTTCCATTCTAATGATTGTGTCATTATATTTAAGTAAGATATCTGAGGCATATCACCAATCAATATATATTGGCTATTTAGCACACCAGCAAAAAAAAAAAAAAAGGAAAGTGTTCTTTTCTAAAAATTTCTCAGGCCTTGAAGCATTAACAACAATTCTGACTGGATGTACTGATCCTGAATTGCTAGGCAAATCCCTTATGGTACAGTTAGTCAGTGAAACATAGCAGAGTGAATATATCTTGAGTTTCTGTAGCCTTGGAGAAGTCTAACAAAAAGTAGTTGGAATCTTAGAGAATTGAATGGATAGGCAGAGGAAGTTCACTTTATGATATTTATTTCTTAAGGAGAAATGTCTGACATTTGATAGTACTATGTTTCTAGTGATAGTGTTCTTTAACTCCACCATTAAGAAAATGGCCTCAAGTTTTCCAGCATGCTTTTACATTAATCAGTATTCTGTGTGGTTTTGTTTAAATATACCAAATATTGTAAAATTGAAATTATCAAGAATATTTCTTCTTTGCTACTCTATTTATTGTTTGGCGTGTTTGTGGGTTTTTTTCAGACAATATCATCATTTTGTCTGAAATTATACCTTTCCTATGTTTAGCTGTATTTCTAGGACAACTGTAGCTGATGACAGGATGTGTAACAGTTCTTTCAAAGGATTTGTAAAATGCATAATAATTTGTCCTTTGCAAGCATTTAGTTTGAGTGTGATGCTTTGTAGATTACGAATAAACATTGATATGAGTAAAAGTTACATTTTCAGAAATACAAACCCATGCATACCCCGTTTGTGATGGAGAAAATGGATCAGCTTTACTAATGTAAGAAGTTAGAAGGCTTCCAAATTAGATGGAAATCATACAGGTAGTTCTTATGCTTTTTAAAGATGTCACAGAAAATTTGGAGCTGATATGTGTATATACATAATCTATGTTGAAACACTTGGTTGATTCTCTGTAATTTCTCATTTCTAGCACCAAGGATGATAATTTCAATGTTAACATTCAGCCCCCTGTTGGAGAACTGCTCTTGCCTGTCACTATGTCAGAGAAAGACTTCAAGAAGGAGCAAGGTGAGAAATATTTCAGCAGCTTCAGTAAATGTATTTGGATGGGAAGAGGGCTGCATGCCTTTCAATTTACAAGCATACAGCAAGTGCTTCCAGTTGTAGGTGGTTGAGTTAGCCACTGTTAGTATTCAGTCTGACAATAATAAGTAGTTTAAAAATATCTTCAAAAGGATGTGCAGTGATATGATGCAGTCTTTAAAGGGTCAAAGCCCACCCTTTACCCTGAAATGGTCTTTCAGCTCAAAAAGTTTTGGCTTCCTAACATGAAGTGTCAGTGCCTTTCCTACAAGCAGTAAAGCAGAAAGCTGGGATGCCAGCTCAAGGAAATAAACCATTTATACATTGGTATTGCATTGGTTTTTACTATTCTTTATTCCAATACTTACTTTAAATTCCATTAGTGTACCTGTTCCTAAGCTACTTTGAAGATGATTTTGATCTTTTCGCTTTCGAAGACATTATATATGAAAATTGCTGTTGTTGGAATACTGTTTTGGAACGGTGACATGGTTTTTATACTTCTGCATTCTGCTGATATTGTGTCTTTAAGGAATGTGAGTGTCTGGTGCTAGTCCAGACACAAACCCCCCATAAGAGCTTTTAGTGACTTGAATATTTTATTCAAAATAATTAGATAAAATTTTGCTTAGGTTTGACCATATGTTAAATGGAATAGTCAGTACTGCTGTCCTTAATTTGGATATGATTCTTGGATATTTTAAAATATAAATAGTTACATTTTGGATGCACTCAAATGTAGTAGTGTTTACTCATCTATCTCAATGTATGGGGATTTGCATGTGTACATCTCTTGACGCTGAGATGAGAATATGCCCATGGGATCCTTTCTCATTGGTGTATGAGGCTCAGAAACTCAGTATATCCATCAAGCAGTCAAGAACACCAATGAGTAATATGTATTATTAGTATTGCTTTTGAGCATTTCTTGCTTTTGTGTTTTTGAATTATTAAGAAAGTAGTTTAAATACTGTCTAGATCATTTGCAGTTAAGCTTATGGCTGCAGTGAAAAGTTAGGACTGTGCTTTGTTTTCGTAACCAATTGATATTTATTTGCTGTTCTTACCCTTTGCTGGCTAAAGCCTGCCTCTCTGCTTTATACCTGCTCAGCAAACCAAGGTGAGTGATTGAACGAGGCTGTGGCACATTTATTTTAAACTGTTCCCTTCTGAAAATTGTAGCTGAGGTTGTAGTGAAAAGAAGGCAGGTTACTGTGCTTCTTCCCTCTGTGTTTTTATGTTTGCTTGCTTTGTGATATTTTGATAGAGTTTTTGTATGCTTTACTGTGACTGAGGGCTTTTTTTCCTCCTGACTGGCCATACAGAACCATGAGCACATAGAAGAAGTGTACTTGGAGAATAGCTGTGGTCCTCTGTGGAGTTGTTGCCAAAATTCCTTTTTCTTCTGCCATTTTACTTCTATGGTTGTTGATTATTTGTCTGAATAAATCTGGCAGCTGTTTGCTATGTTTAATAGAGCAGAAAGGCTACTCTGAATAAAGCTATTTGAAAATTTGTTTATATGAAGTATTTGTAAATCCATGAAGGTCTCTTGGTATTTCTGTATCGCTCGCTCTGTCTTCCTGAATTCATTCTTTGATGCAGGACTTTGCAGGCTGGCAAATTTACCACAGGTTTAAAAACCTTCCCTATTGCATCTTTTTTATTACGGATATCAGCTGTATCAGAATATTCTTGGTAACAGAGGTCTCAATTCTACATTTTGCAGAAGTATTTATTACAAAGATTTAGGAACAGGTAGCATATGGGAAGAATTACTTTGTGTTCTTCCTAAATGAAAAATCCAAATAACAATAATAAATTCAGGTCAATTTAGAAGTTGGTATAAATTATTCTGTTTTGTGTTTAACTTCAATTTGTCTGTATTCTCCAAATGAATCTGATTTATATAACTTGCTTTTCGCTTGTCATGCTTTTTCTTTTCCCCCTTTTTTTTTTTTTTGGTTGGTTTTCAACATGTTTCAAGTCTTGTATCTGGAAATGCCTGGTTTTATTTGTGACCAAAACAGATAGGTGAAAAATAGTGAAGGAATGAGGGGAATATTAGAAATGCAGGGTAACGCTGGGAGAGAATGAAAATATGTATGGGTTTTAAGGATTTTTACATCTAAATTGCTTATGTAACCTAATAAGAATGCTAAAGAGGAAATAGCTGGTATTATACTGCTATGTAAAAGACAATTCATTGCTACACATCTTTACTCAATTACACTCCGCTGGTTTGCATTGTCTGTTACGTTTGTATATGTCCATTTTCTTCCTGGTGGCACGAAGAGAGAGGAGCAGACAGGTTACTGAATATTCATGGCTGTGAAGGTTATCTGGTGGTAGTGGCAGAACCTCCAGAGCTGTTTTTGTCCACATGCTGTGCATGATATGCTTAGCTTTGCTACACTATCTCCCCTTTCCTTCCCTCCTGAGCTCGGGAATCCTCTGGTGAGGTAGTTCCCCTGAGCAACAGCTGAGTTAGTGGTTGTTGTGGTTGACAATTTGGAATGAGTGGATAAAAATGGTATTGTCAAACACTTTTTACCTTTCTGCTCAAATATGTCTTCTGATCATTCAGGCCTCAGAATTTTATATCCTGTTTTACATTGCATCCCCATAAAAAGTCAAGTTGCCATAGCAGGAATTCTACATGAGTGGAACATTTTTTACTGGGGACTCTGTATCCAAATTTCAACTTGTCTGTTGTTTTTAAAAATCAGTAGTAAAACTCTCCTTCCCTCAGTTCAGAATAGGACTAGTCTGCTGGCTAACATACCTTGTTACCCATCACTGTAATTTTTCCAATTTAATTTTCTTTCATTATTTAAAATACGTACAGTTATTTCATCGCATCAGGTAGTTAACCCAGACTAATTGCTGCTTTGTGCTCAGGCTAGAGTGTTCTTAGATTCTCATGTTTCAAGCAATATTAAACCTGTCATGTGATTGTTACAGCTGGATATTAATCAGAATTTTTATGATGGTGTTTTTAAAATAGGCAGTTAAAACTACTTCAGGATTTTTTTTCTCTCAAGAGACATGTTTTAAAATAATTTTGTCACTTCTTTTCAGAAGTGTATACCTGAATCACATTTTAAAAAAACCAAACCAACAACAAAACCCAATCTTGGTTAAGTAAACAGATAGTTTCCCTAAATTTATTAAAATTTTATATATAAAATTTGTTTTCCTATCAAGCAAGATGCTAATTCTTTAAATGGTTGGACATTTACTATTTTCTGGCCATTGACTACCCCAAGCAATCATATTTGATGCTCCTTAATTAGAGTACCCTTTTTTATTTCCAGGTTCTTTTCCACCTCAGCAATCGAGACAATACATTTGCTTACCACGCTGCTCTCCTAAGTGTTCTTTTGCATGTAAATTAATCTTGATTCAGTTTACACTGTCATGCTGAGTGGTACAAATTGCCTATAACAATAAAACAGCATGAGTTAAAAATAAAGGGGGGTGAAAAAGCAGATTGAATGTGTGCCTTACTTGATAGGATGTTACTTTGCTTTATGCCAATACATTAGTTGACGATAATGAATCTTCTGTTCTGAAAAGCATGGTTTAGTTGATTTTTTTAATTTTACTTCAATGGAGCAGTACCATGTCTTTTATAGAACAAGTTAGACAAACCATTAATGACAAGAGTGTTAAGGTTAGATATGAAGCAATGCATTCACTTCTCTGAGTGCTATCCATCTTTCCATTTACAGGAGCTTGACAAAAGTACTGGCTTTGTACAACATTTCCTTTAATTACATGCTGCGGGAAACAGGCTTTTAACATAAACATAGTTGCATTCATTTATTCAGCATTTGCTCTTCAATAGAGCTTAATGGAGAAGGTTTAAATCCTAAATAAGTACACACATCTCTCAGCAGTGTTATGTCAGTCCCCGTGCTCTGCTTAAAAGCAGTTTCAGTCTGCGTATGTAGTTTGTAAAGCTTTTGCCTAATAGTTAAACAATTTGAAACAGAATGTTCTACTCCCAAAATAAATCTGATTGTTATAAAAGTTGTATGCTTATTTTTTTTCTCTTCAAAAATATCCTATTATTTACTTATCAGCTGTTCCATTTTTACTTTCATATTTCTTATTCTGTGACAGCAGCACATTCTGGGGCATTAAAATGTTGGATTTATTGTTTTAATTGCTCTATTAAGGATCTTGGTACTACTGTTTCCTCTGGGTTCAAGCTGTATGTGCAGCCCTAAAACATTAGCCTTTTGAGACTTTTTCATTGTTTTCATTGTTGATGTTGCTTCAGATGCTTCATATTTCTGCCTGAAGTACCGTGCCTCTTTGTTTGTCTGCATTTTCAGCTTCTGAACATACTGTAAAAAGGCACACAGTGTTAAGTCATAGTTACTGTTGTGTTTTAATCAAAATGAGCATCTAACAGTCATTCTTCTAAACAATGGATATTGATAGAAAAGTGCGAGTTTTGGTAAAATGTCCTTGAATGGCATATCCTTCTTTACTTTTTCTTTGTCGTATACTTGGATATAATCCTGACATTTCTGTTCCATTTCATAGGGATAGTCAAATTATTTTACTCAAGTAGTTTATCTTGGTATTTTAGAGAGCTGGATACTAGCTGTATTTCCCAGTTTCTAATGTGCTGACTTTCTCTTAAATAACTAAGTTGAACCAATTACTACTATTTGAATTTCAAAATCATTTTTAGCAGTTGGATATGGAATTATAATTAAATGTATGATTAAAGGATTATAAGGGGTCTTTGTATATAGTCTTACTTAAGATGGACCTTTCCAAATCAGTCTTACTTAATATTTAATGTCTGCATTTGCATTCTTCTTTTAAGTTAAGCTTTTTATGAGAAAGAGCACCCTTGGTTTCACAGTTGCATTAGTATCATGCATATCATTGTTCAGCTGTTACTGATTTGTTTCTGATAATAGGTCATTGCAAGTAAGACATTAAACTAGGGTAATTATGTGAGTTCTTAAAAAGTTGTTTTCTGAATAAATTATTTCACTTTTAATGCAAGTATTTTTATTTGTTTAGATATTTACTATTTCAGTTTAATGCTTAATAAGCAAGCAAATCTTAAAGTACTCATAATGAAATACTTAATGTTTCAGGAATGCTGACAGGAATGAATGAGACATCTGCTACAATAGCTGTTGCTCCACAGAACTCTACTAGACTCATAATAATTGAGAGGGTAGTGAAAGCAGCAAACCTGGGTGTAGTCCCTTCTGGTCAAGATAACATACACAGGTAAGATTATATGTTATTCAAAGTAGGACCATCTTTTAATATGAATTTGTTAGTCCAAAATTAATCAACGTTTGATAGTATTAGGGAAAATTTTATTATCCAGACCTTTGAGGGAGAAGGTACCCCATTATAATGTAGTATATAATCCTAAGCAGATAGCAATTTGAGCCTAAGTACTCTGCAGCTCATTATTTGAGTGTGTATAGAAATGTCTAGACTTCACTGTACGCAGTTAGAGGAAATTGTCCTTCCCTCCTTTTGTTTCAAAGGAAAGAGGTAGTCTTTTAAAACACAGTACTTAAAAGAAGATTTTAGGGGGTTTTTAACTTTTCTCTCTGTTTCCCATAATGAGTAGCCTCCTCCAATTACATAATCTGTGAGAAGCAACTTGTTTTCTTACATTGTTTTCTGACATTCCTATATATATCTGCAAGCAAAAACAATTATCAGCCACGAAAGTAATTGGCCCTGTCAAATTTCCAGTTGTTACTTGTAGATTAATCCGTTTCATCCAAATGCTGTGATACAGAATGTCAGTGGAATTCATGCAGTTATGGTTAATGACAGCTTTTAATGCGATTGACTTAAAATACTTAGTCCTGTGAATCTGTATGGCTTCTCACTTATGACAGGAACAAACAGGTTAACCTGGTCTTGCAATTAGAGAATGAATGCATCTCTCTTACCATCTACTAAAACTGTTCACGGAATTCTAAATTACCTCTAGTTCCCTGAATTTTGCTATTCAATAAGAGCAAAGTATCTTCTTTTAAAGAAAAGAACAATGCTTTTCTTTGAAATTTTGCTGACTGGGCTGGCTGTTTGGTGGTGAGAATGCTGTAGCCTACACAGGACTAATAACCTGATATTTCTCTTTGCTGGATATAGTCTCTTTTGCATTGCTGGGCATGTGTATTGCATTGCATTAACATTAACCCAGCTGGATTTTCCTATGTATTTGATACAGTTAATGATAAAATTCTGTTTTGCCATAAAAACATGGCGCAGCTAGTGCGATTGCACTGAAATGATTGTCGCTGTTGACACCTGATCCTCCATGAAAGAGTCCTCATTTGTTGCATCCCTGAGGGATCTGTAGAGCCTGAGTTCTCAGCATCAATTCAAAGACTGGGTGAGAGTGTCAATCAGGAGAGACTGAAGTGTCTGCAGTATACAGGTGCTCTCCATCTTTACCCTATCTATCACATGAGACTTATCACATAGGGATGGATTGTTTTGTTGACTGGGTCTCAAAAAGGCTCCCTAAAATAATTGCCTAGTTCCTAGCTCAGCCACAGGTTTTCTGGTTGTAGATAAGTTTCTAATTTGATGTTGTTTTCTTTTGCTCTTTTGGTTTCTTTTAAAGGAAGTTTTCTACAACAGAGTCTATAACCAACACTAAATAAATTGAAGATGTGCTTACTGTTGGGTACACTCCTTCAGAGACAATGGCTAAAGGCATGTTCGGGTCAAGCTGAAGTATTCAGAGTGCTTCAGAGCATCCTGAAAACTTCTTTGTTTATTTAGATTCAAAATACAGTGTTTTCAGTCTGCCACAATAGTTATAGAATAATCCACCAAGCAAAAAAAAATAGTTTATAACAACTTAAGTGGCCTACGAGAAATGCTCAGCAGTTGATAAGCATTTAGAAAACAGTCCATTGTTTGCTTCACCATAACTAACTGGAGTTCACAGATATTATGTAGTCATAATTCCACCTAGATTTTATTGAGAACAGAAGCAGAAACATTACCTAGTCGGTACTGTGATGAACCTGTTCATCTTTTAAACAGTAATGCTTTATCATTAAAGTAAATCCTAGATTCACATGAATGAATATTTGAGATAGATAATTAATCCTTTCAAAACGCTGAAAAAAATTATACATATGTTTGGATTAAATGAACTCTGCCATGAGAGGAAACAGAAACATGAAATCTCTTCTGGCAGAAGTCTCATGGATGCAAGAATTGTGACTTTTATTTATGTGACACACAATTTCAGGATAATAAAATAAGCAGTCACCTTTTATCATGTCTAAACAGTTACAGGTTCAATAAAAATATGTTAAAAGTACATTTTCTAAGTTTTTTATAGGTTTGTCATTTGTCTTGCTTTACTGCAAGTGATATTGGAGAAAAAAATTGCATCCAAAAACTTTTAGCTCATTGTGCTGTGAGGACTACTTCAGCTGGCTTCTTGGAAGAGCCTATTACATACCTTTTTACACAGAAAAAGAAGTACTGTTTTTTAACTGGCATTCTGCACTGTGCAGCATAAATCATATCAACTTGTTAGCTGGTCATCCCCAACTTGAGTATTACTGCTTAATGATGACTAATGCAAAAAAATTTGTATTGCCTGGTAATGCAATATACTCATTCAAAATGAAATTGTACAGTTTAATACAAGTGCAAGAGTATCTAATGGACATGAACAGGTGTGTTTCATGGTTTCTTTCAGTCTAAACATATCCACATTCATGCTGAAGATGTTGTCATGCTGGTAGAACCCAGTTACTGGTCCTTAAATTAATGACCCTATTAGGATTTTATTTTTTCACCAAGTAAAAACACTTAGAGGGAATATAATGAAGATTTGAAAGTAAATACTTGAAATAAATATCAACAGAGTAGCATACAGTCACCAAAGAAAAATGAAATAAGTGAAAACAAATATCAACTACATTAGCTGTATATCTGAGTGTATAGCAGCGCTTTCTTACATGTATTTCCTTTCTCTCTTTACGATGTGCCTACTAAATTTGTATACTTAATTACAATGTAATAATTTAACTGTTAAATGAGAATAGTACAAAATGCCAGGTGACATAGTTGATTCTACTTAATGCTCTGTTTTCTGATCTGTTTTATTTGACGTGATAGCTGCAAAAATTTTGAACTCAATAGCCCATCTATAAGTATATATCAGAGCACAAAGTTGCGGGTTAATATTTATATATTTGAAAAATAAATTTGCTATACTATTTTACTTCCTTTAGAATAGTTACCTGATCTTCAACAGAGATGATTCAAGGGCTTAGATTATGGGGCCTTGTAAGACAATATGCAATGCAGTTGCATGTTCTTAATAAGATTTAACTATTTTATGTATTGATCTCTCTTGCTTTTGCTATTAAGTGGAAACATTATGTAAATTTTAAAAGCCTTCTACTAGAAGTAAGAATATGAAATGCATTTCAAAAGAGAAATCTTCTTGAATACAAAATGTGTCTTCTTAAATATGAAAACTTCCAGAAAAAGAGTCCTTTTTTTCTTAAAGTATTTTTTCACAAGAGTGATTAGAGTAGTTGTTGAAATACCCATAGCTCCTTTAATGTTCTTAGAACTGTTACTTGGTGTTGATAAAGTGATTTCAGAAAGAGTCAGCTAAGGCACCAAGCTTCTGTCTTTTGGTTCAGACCACATCTGGGGGCACCATTTGAATATTTGAAGACAAAGACACTGCATGTTCTCTACTTGGGCAATAACATTCAAAAGTTGATGCTTCTATAGACCATTACTTGAGCTCCTGTTCTTTGTTTGGGCAATAGCATTCATTGCTTTAAGATACAGCAACAACAGAAAAATCCAGGCTGTTCTATTTCAAAATATGATGAGATGAAGACATTATTCAATTCAAAATTTTCAGTCATATTCTATTTAACTGACATAATAAGCCTTATTTACCCAGAAATGCCCTTCATGCTAGTGTTACTTTCAAAATGTGTTGCTTATTCTTCTCAGATGAATATTCTAAAAGTTCCTCAGGTCTCTTCCTCCTTTATTCATTTTCAGCTCCTACAAGGATTTGTAGTCATCATCTGCTTCACTTTGAATATAACAAAAGATAACAGATGGTGATAGAATGAAAAGGCTAGTTGCAGACTTTAGTCTTGTAAAGACTTGAATGCTCTTACAATCCTCTAGAAATTGTCAAAATATTGTCTACTATCACCCCCCTATACATGAAGGAGGGGTGTTTCAGGCTAAACTGGCTTAGGAAAAAAAGTGATGGAAATACACATAAAAAGCGTTTTTTCCCACTAAAACGAAAAGAGGGTGCAAAGCTTTTAAAGTGTTGGCAAGTAGAATACAGCAGAAAAATCTGTTCAGAGCTGTGATCACAAACTGGATTTACTTCTTCACTCTCCTTTTGTTTTATACTTGTGTGCTTCCATTGACGTCAGAGTATAATGTGTAATGGGATGGAGAATCAGGCTACCTCTCTACCTTCTACTTCCCAAAGCATTTCTTAAATGAGATGCATTGTACAGAATATTATTTCCCTCAATGACTGTGGCTCTAAAAATGATGCAAGATGGATCATCTTTTCCACTTTTTTCATTCTTGAAGACTACCTATGCATTGCCCAATCAGTCAGTGAGATAAAACTCTGAAGCCAGCAGGGTGGATATGAAGAATGAAGTTGAGTCAACCTCAACTTATTTAATAGTCCATTGCACTAGTCTGTTGCTGCTGTTGTATTCTGGAAGGAATCCACAATTGCAAACAGGAAGTAGCAGGATTAGAAAGTGAGGATGGTGTCATACACCTATCTCCATTCTGCAGTTCATCAGGATGTCGGTAACCATTGACCTGCACTCTTGAGACACACGGCAGCATTAATTTCAGTCCTCAAATTTCACATGGTCAGTTCTGTCATTTCAACAACCCAGTGTGGGACAATCTGAGGTTTTGGAGAAAAATCAAATCTCTTTCAACAACGAAGCTCTATAGTGCTTCAGAACAGCCATTTCGCATTTTAATATAGGGATTTTAACATCCTCTCCATTACAGTAGTGAAAGTGGTGATACTAATAGTCATCTCTTCTTTCTAGACATCACCAGGACTTGCAGAGGGAGGATTCTCATCTCTTAGTGTGTTGTTGTAGTAGAAACCTAAATTAGCAGCAAGCAAGCTTTGAACAAGAAGCATGAAACAGCACTTCTGCTCAGTGCTGGGACAGGTCTAACTAGCTCCAGCACAGCAGTGCATGCAGTGACTGTGCAGCTTCTGAGACCTACATTTTTAAGGACACTTCACTGAACCACGCAGCTATGGTAGTTTGTTCAGAGCTTGCTGTATGTGGTATGCCATTGCTTAGTGTACCCTTAACTATCTGATTTCATGAATAAGCAATTATTGAACAAGATGTAAAATACCATCCGCCTATCCTTTAGCAAAATCAGAAACATACTGTGTAAATCATGTATTATGACAGTAAACACACTGCAGTGGGTGAGAATTCTTATTATGAATAATATGAAAACAACAAGGCCAAATATAGAAACTTGCTTAAAATACAGAAAATACAGAAATCCAAGGACCTGTGTTTCACTAGCCTTTATTTCTCACCCCATGCATCAGCCTGACAGTCTGGTTGTATTCACCCCTTTTTATCATTTTGCAACCTGTCATGTCCCATTTATAGTATATTGGCAGACTGATTCTCAAAGGAAAGAGGGTTTTGTTTACAGACAATTTTGATTATCCGAGAATGTCGTGCTTAGTAATCAGTTATCCTTTCCATGTCTTTTTAATCCAGCAACACTTAATGTGGAGAGAAAAGGTATGCAATTGTGCATGTTTGTGGGTACATTTGTCTTGAACCAAACTCCATCTAAAGTGGTCCACCTGGAAAATGTTTCTGTGTATGTCATTTTCCACTTTGCACTAAATTTGGAAGAATTCTCAGGCAGAAAGTTAGTGATCAGACCCCATCAGCTTAACATAACTAACAACTGCATCTGCTTCTGGCATGTCTGCTGGAAAGGAAAATACCCTGTTTTCCATTGAGGATAAACATCATGTATAAATTCCTGAGAAACATAAATTCTTTATAGTTATTCACTTGAATCCAAAAATATGTTCTCAGTAGCTGGTAAACAGGTCTATAAATCCACAAAGACTTTTTTTAAGGCCTTTTCTGTTCTGTGTGCAAACACACCATTTCTAAGGTTTTTTGCTAAGCAATTAGCCTGTTGGAGAGCTCTAAGGAAGTGAAATCAACCTCTGCTCCTGCAAAGTAGCTCCTTTGATGCAGTTACCTAGACTGTTTTGCTTCTGTAGTTCCTTAGCTGTGGGACTCGGTCTTCCTTTTCTACTCTTCTAGAAAGCTTCAGTGGGTAGCTGAGTAAATAAACTTGTAATAGACATGCAGCTTTGATTTTGCTTCCTAATTTCTCAAGTAGGAATTAATTAGAGAGCTAAATACCCTAGGCAAAACAGCTTCTCTGGTAGTCTTTACCTGCAGGAGACAGAATTTTAAATGGAATAATATATCCATGTCCACAGTTATTTCTGCCTTCATTTAAGCCAGAAGTTGTAAACTCATAAAGGTTTCTTGATGTATGATGGAAGTAATTTTAGCTTTCTGTTTTGGGGATTTTGGTTTTGTTTTCTTTAAAAAAAAAAACAAAAACAAGACCAAAAAAAGCCCAGATAGGCTAACCATTTATATTTCTTTAAACAGGCAGGACTAGAAGTCTTTCTGGGTAGTAACTATTCTTAGGTTAATATTTTTATTAATAGAGGAAAAGAAAACTGAATTTTATAAATATGAAAGTACTCATTCCATAGTTACTCATATTACTCTTCCTATTGTAATTATTCCTTAATCAAATCCTAGTCAAATCCTTAATCAAATCCTAATGTTCCAAAACCTTGACATTTTCTCTCTGCTAACGAAAAGGCCCTGTACATACTAGTACAGTTTTCATGTTTTATCATCATATGAAGATTTTGATTTGACTGGTACAAAATATTTGATCACAAGAATGCCTTCACACAGAATCGTTTAAATGCCCTTAAAACTGTAGATATATTATTGTATTTAAGGAGCTTACATGCAAAATTGCAAAATTTTAAAATAAATTTAAGAAATTAAATTTGATCTTGATGTTAAAAGTATGTAAGTGAGTCATTTTAGATATGTGGTTAATCAGAATAGATTGTTCCAACCTGGCTTATTTGCTGTCCACTAGAGGACAGCACTGCTTTTGTATCTGAATGCTATAAAGTGATAAATATGTGCAGCATTTTCTTTGAAAAACAAACAGGAGCCTTTTGAGCCAGTTACTTAAACAGAAAATGCTTAACACTTAAAGAACTAACTGAGCAGAAGAATATCTTTGATTGTAAAGATCTCTGAGCATGTTTAATATTTTAATATCTTTGTATAAGGTAATCTACTTTCTTGGAATTAAATAATTTTCCTGCAAATTAAAATTTATAGCCTGTTTTAAAAATGGACTGAATATAATTCTCAAGCACATATCATATTAAATGCCCAATTGTATAGGAAGAAAAAAGAGTAAAGTATATGAGAAAACAGAATAGATTGAGTATTACAATTAGAATTTTCTAGGTGGGAGGACCAAATATTTTGTTTCAAGGTTTTAGCTCATTGAAGTTTTGGAGAGGAGATATAAATACCTACATATAAAAATGCTGACATTTTTAAACTAATGATAAATTTGGAAGATGATGAAAAGTTCATGCAGCTTCTTTTTGAGTATGTGGAGTAGTGCTATGTATTGGACAGTAAGTTCAGATGACTCACTTGCATTTCTGCATTTTTGTTAGAGTTACAGTGCAGCTGCTTACTGGAAACTGAGGACAGACTCAAAATCTATTTTGGCAATACAAATAAACATGGCAAAAATATGTACATTTGATTGCAAATTATTTTACAATTTTATTATTTTATACCCCTGAAAAAATAGATAATGTTGGAAAATATTTACGTTATTGTAATGAATTAGGTATTTTGAACAATTTATTCAAAGATAGTGTTAAAATTGCATTAAATATACTGGAAAAAAGAAAGTCAAATTATCATAATATGATTTTTAAGGCAAACATTAATCAAATTTTGTTAGTAGTAATCAATGTTAAAATCACCAGATTAAGATCCTGCTTTTTGTGGGTATATTTGTGCTTACAGTTTTATTATTAAGCTTCCTCTATCCCCAGGTCTAATACCAAATACTTCCTTTTCATGTTCTAAGGCTTACTCAGAGAATGAATACAAGTAAATTAGTAATTCAGCCAATTTTTAGATGAAATGTTAATTATAAAGTCAAATCTGTACATAGCAGAGCAAGAGGAAGATTCAGAGTACTGAAACTATAAGTGTAAGTATCTTTGTTGTCCAGTTGGCATGCTGGAAGGTCCTTTGTAGTTATTCATTCTTACATTTACAAATTGAAGACTAATTCACAGCAGTATTTTTTTCCCCCTTTGAATATATTCATTGCATAACTTGATTACACATTTGTCAGCTTTGGACTAATTATTTTTCTATGGCTAGGGCAGGGCATTGCATCTTCTGATTGTCTTCCTTACTAATAGGATTCTGTCTGCTTCAGCAGGCAGTAATTGAAGGCTTCATGTACAAGATTTAAAGAAAGAGCAGAGGAAAAAAAAGTTTAAGCCTCCATGGGCCATTGTCACTGTTTGTGGTAAGCAGTAGAAAAGAAAAAGAAGAAAATTTAGCTTGAATAGAAAAGTCAAAGAGAAGAAAAGCACCGGACAGGAGAAAGTGTGTTTTAATGCTGTTGAATAATGTGTAGCAAACCCTGCTCTGCTGTAAATATCTGAATAGTGAGCGTAAATTTACTTTCTCAAATGTTGAATTTTAAAGAGCAGATTTTAAGTGAGTTAGTCTGCTACTGTATATTCACTGCCATGAAATTTTCATAACCTTTCCCTGTAAAATGCATCTCCTCATAGTGTAGCTATATTCTGTCAACGAAAAAAGAGAAAATTACTGCCAGTCTGTATTTAGGCTAGTCATCATTGCAAAGTCAGTGTTTGGCAAATGCTGTCACATTGTAGTATCTGATACTCTGTGTTTTCTCTTTATATCAACTATATATCAAATTTTTCTGTATGGTTATCATGAACAAATTTTATTTTCACGGAAAGTGACCAAGGCTATGTACTTGATTTTTAACTCTTGAAAGACCAAGTTACTTTCTAAAAATATACAGTACTTTATTGATGTTGAATTTTTTTCTTAATCTGTATTTCCTTACCCACTGACAGGTACTGTATTTATGTAAAAATAATGTATGAACTCCCTCTCTTTGCATGTCACATATGCTCAGGATATTTAACATTCTCTCTCTAAAAAAAAAAAACGTTAACGTTCAGAATATGCAAATATTTCTCACATTGTTTTGTTTCTAATCTGTCTTGATTTTATTAAATGGGAAAAATATTAACAGCTGCAAATGTTCCTGAATATTTTAATGATGTAAAATCAGGTTTAGAATCAATATTATCACAGAATTAAATACTCCATCATAGCAGAAACAGCCATCTTGAAACTATTAGTAAATATTTAGTTCTGTTTTCCAAATATGTATTCTCATTTGCTTTGTTTTGGGGAGGTTTGTGGGGGTATTTGGTTTTTTTTTTATATTTACTGATGCATCCTTTGTTGTAACAGAACCGTGCTCATAATACAATTCTTATGTTAGGAGTTGTGCACAGGACAAATTCGGTTTTTTGGACCTGCAATCAATCAATTTACATCCTAGATTTAAATGTACCACAGTGCAGTTTTCAAGGCTTGTTAAAGTCAATGATTTCTTGTTGGTTTACTGTCATTTTTGGTTTAGTTTCATTTGGGCATTTTTGTTTGGTTTTAATTCAAATTCTAACCTTTAAGGCTTTAAGTATCAACTTTCACAAAAAGTGAAAAATTATTACTGACGTCATGGGAAAAATCGAAGTTTCTCACTAAGAGTGAACACATGTTATTAGTGATTAATTTTTTGCTGCTGAGAGATTTTTCTAATGGCTTTCTAGGCTTTTCTAGGTGTTCAGTTGAGCACAACACACATTTTAGAAAATCCAGAAGGGTTTATGGTAAGAGTTAGCGTATAAATGCACTAGCATGTATTTAGCTGAAAAAACAGCTATTAACCAAGTCGTTCAATGAGAATGTATTTGAAACATCTAAATAACTGGCAAATCAGTTTTACTGCTAGTGCCCACTGCGTCATCCTGTTATAACTGTATTCAGTTTTACAGATTATACAAGTGTATTTGTTACTCCCCTTAGAAACCAGATTATATTCCCTATTCTCAGGAACAGATTTTGGTCTCCAAAGTTCAAAAGCAGCCATAAACCCACTGTGGTTCTCAGCTCTACATGCTTTTTTAATGGTGAAATAGGACTTCCTGTTGCGGTCCAATTCTTCCTTCACCTAGCAATTCCAGATCCTGTATCGGTGACCATTGACAGAAGCTGATTAGCCGCTGCTAGTTATGTGTATTAACACTTTGTGTAAAACTGTCTGAGTATCAGGCCCTTTGCATCTTGCAAACCACATGCAAACTCACATTTTATTGATTTTATGTGGATCGTTCAGGGGTATGGAAAAGTACTATTGATCCCCTAAGTGGTTTTGCAAATTCACATGTGAAAATATCAGCACAAAACTCATCTCTGGTGCTTTGGACCACGTTGGCTTTCCCAGAATGCTGACGTTGTATCACTTTCATCTTTTGATAAAAGAGGGTAAAATCAAGCCTCGGGGCTAGGAAGCACAGCAGGAGTGCCAACTAGCAACCTATTTATGTGCATACTCAGAGATAATCTGCTTCTGTGTTGTCCCAAGACACAACTGTTAAGTAAATAAAGTGACTAATAAGACTATTGTTTCTATAATTATCCCCCTGTCCAAGTCAACAAGAGAAATAGTCACCTTCTACATTGCAGCATAAATAGATGAAATCATTGATATAACTAGCTAAGTAGGTAATTTTTGTACTAGTAATACTGTTTTATAACCTCCTATTAGAAAGAGAGGTCTTTGAATGAATCTGTAATCCAGACAAAAGGAATAGATTGACCTGTGATGGGTGACATTAGAAAAGTGCCCCATGTTTCCTTAATTAGTATAATGGGTTATGAGATTTTTATATGCTTAGTTTAAAAAGAAAAAAAAAGATAGAAATTACTTCTCGTTTAAAGAGAACCTGCTTCCTGCTTAAGTGGCTAATATTTTAATTAAGTCTGGAGTGAAGTTTTTTGAGTATCTCCTGATAAACTCCCTCCTTTATGTTGATGGTAATTAAACAGATCCCCAAGGGCTTGGGTAGGCGCTTTGCAGGGCCCATGCTGATTGTCAGACAGGAGACACTGACCAGTTGGTTTGCTCTTGAATAGCCCACAGCGTGCTGTCAGCGCAGCAGTTTGATTTTTCTGTATTGTGAGCTGTTGTCAGGGCTAACTGGGTCCTATTGTGACTGAAGATGTTGCGCAAATTGAGGCAGATGGCTCTGATTCAGACACGTGTCATTCAGAAAGAGGAGAGGAGATTGGCCCTGCAAAGTGGGGTCAGACGGGGTCACAGACCTGCTCCACACTTGTTAGTGTTTTCAAAAGCCCATGTGCAGCAACTTTGTTGTTGAGAAGTAACCACGGAGGGGGGGGAAAAAAGCATGTTGTGCTCCTTGTGGAAGATGGAAAGATGGACGCTGTTGCCATCCTCTTGCTTCCTGTCTCTTGGGCCTGGCTCTGCACACAGAATGAATTAACAGGATTGACAGAAGTTCATTGTGCCTAAAATGGCTTTTCAGTCAATTGTGGTGCTTAAAAGGCTAGTTTTGCTTTTGATTCTATGTAATTAGTAGGTTCTTCATGTCTTGGAATTTAGTAAATGGTGCATTAGTCCTAACTTTTGTCTATCTGATTGGTTGGTAGTTTTTTATTTCCTTTGTAGGATTTTTAATAATTATAAAATGCTTTAAAATATTGGCAACATTTTTATGATTCTGGAGATAAATTCACCGATAGAATAACTCAGTGTCTTGCTGTTACTATCATTTCAAACTGATAGTTTTGTATGTTTATAAATTTGACTAGTTTTAGTTTGAATTAATTTCTTGGATTGCTGGAGGAGACGCATTTCAGAAAGTACAATAAGTTTGGCTTTCTTATGTGTTCTACTACATTTAACATAGTTGTATTGTCTTTGGGGCACCAAATAATGGAAATCCTTGGAAAATTCTAGACAGCTGTAGTCAGCTTGTCAGTGTGCATGAATATGGTAGACGAACTGAAGAATCAGTATTTACATTTAAAAATTAAATAAAATTTAGTTTGTACTACTAAATACAAAATTTTGCATGATACTTCTTTGTCCTTCTAAAATGCAAAAATATTTTCACAATGCTGCACAGATTATGTTTGAAGAATTTATGGGAGGTTTTGTGGTTTATCCCCTGAAATGCATTAATGAATTTAGAAGTATTTTATTATATTTGAGCTCATTTAACTCTTGCAGAAAGAAACATTAGCAGTCTTTGACCTTAAGATCCTCAGTGATTTTTTCTCTTTTCTTTTTTATTTTTCCCTTTCCCTACAGGTTTGCTGCTAAGACTGTGCACAGTGGGTCACTGATGCTAGTCACAGTGGAGCTGAAGGAGAGCTCTACAGCACAGCTCATCATAAACACAGAGAAAACTGTGATTGGTTCTGTTCTGCTACGGGAGCTGAAGCCTGTCCTGTCCCAGGGGTAACCTGCTTACATCTGGACTTCAGAATCTGGCACACAACGAAAGTGCCTGGCATCCACTACTGCTGCCTTTCATTTATAATAATAGCCCTTCCATCTGGCAGTGGGGAAAGAATACACTCTTGACATTCTTGTCTTCTGCTTTAGAATGCTAGTGCGTATCTATCATGTATGCAAGTCCTTTCCTTTTTTTCTGCTTGCTAACCAAAGAACATATATTTTACTGTCAGTTATCTGTGCTTTTAAATGTATTTTCCATTTGTTCTACCCTAGTCCTTCCCTCTCTCTTCCCTTCCCCCACTACCTTCCTTCCCCATCAGTGTTCCCCCCCACTCATAGTGGACAAATACTAGGTAGTAAAGTTCAAGGGGAATCACCCTGCTTGAAAACTGACTTCAAATGTCAGGTGGGTTCCAGCAACATGCACAACAAGTATGTGGTTCAGAGAGAATTTGTGGCGTAAGTGCAAAAACACAGTAAGTACAGCAAAATGGTGTTTGTTTTCTAGAAATGCCTGTAAACCTGAACTCGTCGATTGAGAACATTGTTCCTGCCTACTGTCACTTTCTCAAATATTTTGTTAAGATGCTAATAAAGTAGTGCCTATGAACAGAGGCTCCCTCTTTCTTGTTTTGGTAGAAAATTGATAACAGACATGCCAGTATTGTTTATACCTGGTTAAATAAAGTAAATACAAATGAGGTGGACACTACATATGCATCAGCAAACTGTTCCTGTGAAAGTAGCCAGTGTTCGTGCTCCTATGATAATTGTCTACTGTACAGTTACATTTTTGTTAATAAACAAAGCCAGCGACTGCCTATTTTCAAACTGACCTACTCATAAAATACTGATTGAATTGTTCAAATGAGTATTAAGTGGAATGCTGATTATTAGACTATTGTGGCAAATACTGTCATCTAGCTTAATGAATAGTTTAGGTCTTAATTTCAAATTTGTTTATTAAACTAGATTAAAATGTCTTCCAACTTTGTATAAACCAGAACCTGAGGCAAAGAGAAATTCATAGCCATTCATAGCCATATTAACTGAACTAGGCCTGAGAAGATGAACGACCTCACACCAGTTGCTGTACCCAGTTTTCTTGGTACAGGTCAGTGATTTTGTCAGGTCATTGATTTTGTCCTTCCCTTCACAGTCTGGTTACATGGCAGGACAGAAGACGCTGGGCATTTTTATTTCTTATGACTGAGTTCTCCTGACTTCCAAAGTGTTTTTTCCCAGTGACTCATGGTTCTGCTACAGAGAAGATACTTGAACAGATGTAGCCTTCATCTGTCACCAGGACCCTTGCTTGGCCCTTAGATGCTAACTAGTGCTGTTCTAGTTCAGGATGATGCAAAATGCTGCTTCTTCAAAAATGTTGCATTACTTCACACTAAATTCTTCTAAAAGTTTCTAGTAAAATTTGGTAGAACTAAAAGGAGGCTCCAGTGTGAAGCAGAGCTCATTGGCAAATTCTAGAAAGAGGTTAGGTTTTTAAGGCATTTATCTTGCTCCTCTGTGAGAAATGTAGTTCTAGAGTTTGCTAGCACCCAAAATATACTGGTACTTCTCAGAAAAAGAAACAAGATAAGATTATCTTATGCCCTCAACAGAAATGTACATGTTCTTAATTAACATTCACATTATTTTCTGAAGTCCTAATCCTGCAACTTTGCTATTGAATTGGTTTTCAACTGTGATGTAAAAGCTGTTCGAACCGAGGAAAAATGAATTGTTGTAGAAATTACTGTCGTCATAGGGAAACTGCAGATTGGTCTGCAGGTAACCTTTAATATTAAGACCTAGTGAGAAAATGGTGAGGGAAAGGTGCAGAAACATTATTCCTGAGGAAAGACTGAACTGTAAGAGCTTTGGCTATGTTTCTAAAGGAGAAAACAAACAAGGATTGCTTCTTGTACCACAGTATAAATCAAAGGAAAAACACATTAATGCTATAAGTCACACACATTGCTGAGTATTTTCTGCCTTCTTAGACTACTTTATACATTTTAGCAGTGAAGCCCAGAAACGTCTATAATAAGGATAGTTGGGGAGTTTCTGGTAGTAATTTACATTTTTCAGCACTCTAATGATTCAGTAACTCTTGGTACAGGTCTTTGGCTGATTGCAGAATGGTTTGAGTTAGAAGGGTACCCTGAAGATCATCTAGTTCCAACCCACCTGCCATGGAACAGGACACATTTCACTAGACCAGGTTGTTCAGAGCCCCACTGAACATGGCTTTGAACACTTGCAGGGGTGGGGCATCCACAAGTATGCTGCCTTGCCCTACACAGGGCAACCTGTGTCTCACCACCCTCACAGTAGAGATTTCCTTCCTAATATCTCATGTAAACCTACTCTCCTTCAGTTTAAACACATTCCCCTTTGTTCTGTCACTACATGCCATTNGGGAATCCTACATGTTCTCTTATCCCATTTCACCCCTGGATCCCATCTGATCCCCACAATGCACTTCATCTCAGTCTGCCCCCTTATGATGGTATTTCCATTATCCCAGTCTCCTCCCCTTACGCCAGCTTCTCCCACTTGCGGTGGACTGTGTCAAAGGCTTTACAGAAGTCTGGAAGAATTACATCTGTAACTGTTCCCTTGTCCACAGATGTATCACTCCATCATAGAAAGCCACTGGCTTGGTAAGACAGGATTTGCCATTCCTGCAACCATGCTGGCTGTCCCAAATCACCTTCCCATCCCCCATGTGCCTTAGCACAGCCTTCAGGAGGATCACTTCCATCATGTTCCCAGGCACAGAGGTGAGGCCGACAGGTCAGTAGTTCCCAGGGTTTTCCTTTCATCCCTTCTGAAAGATGAATATCACGTTTTTCGTTTTCCAGTCACCTGGGACTTGCCCTTAGTGCCATGACTTTTCAAATGTCATGGAGAGTGGATTGGCAACTACATCAGCCAGTTGCCCCAGGACCCTGGGATGCATCTCCTTGGGTACATTCAGGTTTCTCAGGTGGTCACAAATCTCATCTTCTCTAACAGTGGGAGGGACTTTTGCTCTCCCGGTCCTCATCCTGTTATCCTTCCAGTCAAGAGGTGTGGGAAGAGTTTCCCATTGAAGACTGAAGCAAAAGCTGTTAAGTACCTCAGCCTTTTCTTTGTCTGCTGTTTCCAGTTCTCCAGTGTTGTTTGCCAGAGGGGGTACCCCTTCTTTGACCTTCCTTTCCTGGTTAACATACCTGTAGAAGACCTTCCGGTTACTCTTCGTGTCCCTTGCCAGCTTCAGTTCCAGTTTTGCTGCCTTGGCCTTTCTCATCCCCTCCCTACACAACTGTGCTTCATCTCTAAACTCTTCCCAGGTCACTTGTCCCAGTGTCCACTGCCTGTGCATTTGCTTCTTTCCCTTAATTTTCACCAGCAAGTTCCTGTTCAGCCATGCCTGGCTCTTGCCCTCCTTGTGTGGTTCCTCGCTCCTGGGGATTGCCAGCTCTTACACTCTATGGAAGAGTTCCTTAAAGCTCTGCCAGCTCTCTTCTACTCCC